>BQNB010136227.1:0-18032 GCA_026074375.1 Tanacetum coccineum
CTCCGAGTACTAAATCCAAAATGCACTAATCGAGTCTAGAGCCAAGAGATCAATAAAAATCTCGTTAGGACACATTCCATTTCAAACACTAGTTGTACATCATCAAGTTTACAAGTTGTTAACAAGAGTCCTATGCAATATCATTGTGATATTTCCCAGAACATCCGAGTGATACTTATGTATTCACAATGAAGATGGAAATCCTGCTTGAGCTAGCATTAAACAAGCTCTTGGTAGGTGACTTGTGAGATTCTATATGAATCAAACTTGTGACAACTGGATATCAATTTGGTCCAGTAAATGAATTGACGGTTGATGAATTTTGATAAAAGATTAAAACTCCTGATGTGTTACAAAAACGCTATTATAAGTAATACGTCGATTGATTTTCAAATCAATTTTCTTGATTATCACTAACGTAAACCTGCAGGTTAAAACGGTGGTGACGGTATCCCAATCAACCAAAGTCGATTCATTACCACATATTCATGCTTATTCTACAAAGATAAACAATCATGAAAGCTCAAGATTTAAAGATAAAGACTTCCGCAAACTCTACTCTGAATCTTCAAGATGAGGCACAGTATGAGAATGTTGGTCAAATACTCAAGATCGCAAGATGGCATAGACGTTAAATAAAATGCCAAAGGCTCAAAAGTAAAGATCGCAAAGCATGAAGGAACAAGCCTACAAGAAAGAACAAAGAGAAAGACCAAGACCACATGAGCTTAACAACGAAAGCAATCTCATTGATCTCATGAAGGAGTGTCCTCAATGAAATCACTTCGGGGGAGATTGTTAGCCTCAAAATATTGAGTCGAACATGAAGTTCGTTCATTATGTATTTAAGTCTCAGTCAATCAATTAGTTAACGTTGTAATAGAAATGTACCGGGAATCAGGCTCGATAGTTAATCTAATATTGTATATGTTTCGGGTTTAATCCCAAGCAAAACCCGAGCCCTGGTCCTAGTTAAATATCCCAAACGTCACTTAAACGTGACGGGGTATATATATATCCTTTCCACTTAGAAAAGAGATCTAACCCTTTTCATTTCTAAGATATTTTTTCCTAATAATATCTTTCTTTCTCTCTAACCTCTTGTTTCTCTCTAAAACCTTCATTTCTTCTTCTCTTTTCTTGATCGATTCGTGGTTTGTTATATGAAGTGAAAGTGTTATCGGGATCCTACAACTCCTAACACCTTTGATGTTAGTAGGGGGTGGAAGTTTTGAGATTAGGTCAATCTTTTCTTTGTCGACTTCAAGTCCTGCGCTAGACACCTTGTCTCCAAGTACAATTGATTCTTTGACCATGAAGTGACATTTTTCCTAATTAAGGACAAGATGAGCATCTTTGCAACGCTGGAGCATTTTATCGAGATTATTTAGGCATTTGTCAAAAGAGTTTCCAAAGACGAAGAAATCATTCATGAATACTTCGACGGATTCTTCAATCATGTCATGAAAGATTGCTAACATGCACCTTTGAAATGTAGCTGGGGCATTGCATAGCCTGAAAGGAATTCACCTATACGCGTATGTTCCGAAAGGACATGTGAATGTTATTTTTTCTTGGTCTATAGGATCGATAGGAATTTCAAAGTATCCAAAAAAAACCATCGAGGAAATAGAAATATTTATTTCCTGTGAGTCTTTCTAACATTTGATCCATAAACGGCAAAGGAAAATGATCTTTAGCGATAATCAATGCATACTCGCCAACCCGTAACGGTTCTTATTAGAACAAGTTCATCATTTTTGTTGGTGACAACTATAATACCACCTTTCTTTGGTACACAGTAAATAGGACTAACCCAAGGACTATTGGTAATTGGATAAATAATACCGGTATCCAAGAGTTTCATGATTTATTTTTTAACAAGTTCTTGCATGTTTGGATTTAGCCTTCTTTGTTTTTGGACAACTGGTTTTTTGTCATCCAGAACTTGTATTTTGTGTTTACAGAATGATGGGCAGATACCAGGAATGTCTGTCGTTTTCCAAGCAAAGGCTTTCTTGTGTTTTTTAAGGACGGATTCGAGTTTGCTTTTGTTTTGAGCAAAGAGTTTAGATGATATGATTACAGGAAGAAAAGATGGTTATTCCAGGAATACATATTCTAAATTATCAGGAAGAGGTTTGAGTTCGAGATCCATAGGAGGTTCTTCAAGAGATGTCTTAATTTTATAATTGGTGTTGATGGTAATTTTCTCGAATGGTGGTTCTTCTGTATCAGATTCAGCTTCAGAATTTTTATCGGCAGTCATTGCCATGAATTCATCAAATTCTGAAAAGATTTCTTCTTCGAGAAGGGTTCCTTCGATGGAATAGAGGATTTTTCTTCCTTCATCTAGAAGAGCATCGAAATCTTCTTCTAATATTTCATCGATGACATCGATACTAAAACGTGTATCATCGTTCAAGTAAGAGTGTTTCATCACAGAGTTGATATTAAAGATCATTCGTTCAGTTCCAACTCCAAGATTGAGTTGTTTTTGTTTAACTTGAATAACTACATCAGCAGTGTGAAGAAAGGGTCGTCCCAAGATGAGGGGAACTTTGCTATCTTCTTCTATTTCAAGAATAACGAAATCGGCAAAGAAGGTGAATTTACCAACTTCAATGAGCATATTTTCAGCTATTCCAACAGGGTATTGGAATGATCTGTCAGCTAATCTTATGCAGGTTTAAGAGTTTCAAGAGATAGTTTTGCATATAAGGAATATGGCATAAGGTTAATGATGGCACCAAGATCAGCCAAAGCATTGTAGGAGAAAGTTTTGTTGAAATTACATAGAATAAGGAAACTTCCAGGGTCTCTGAGTTTTGGTGGAACTTTATTTTGGATCATCACTGAACTTTCATCGCTTAAGAAAGCGTCTTAAATTTGTTCGATTTTATGTTTGTTGCTTATGAGTTCTTTGAGAAATTGCCATAGTTAGGAATTCCGACTAAAACGTCGACAAGAGGTACGTTGATTCGGACGGCTCGGATCATGTCGAGGAATTTTCCGTATTGGGCTTCCATTTTTTCTTTTCTAAGGCGTCGAGGATATGGGATTTTTAGTTTGTATGGTTTCGGTAACGGTGTTTCTTTGACTGGTTTTGTGGGTTGAGTTTTTGGTTGTGGTAGGTTCATCATCTTTATCATTACTATCAAAGTTGATAGGGTTTTTAGAATTGTTTTGTTGATCATTCAAGTTATTTCGTGGATCATAGGATTTACCACTTCTTGTCAATACGACATTTACATGCTCATTACGAGATTGCGGCGGTTAGTAAGCTTTAGAGTTGCTACCTCGTAGGTTTGGTTGAGTGTTGCTTAGAAGAGATCCAGAAGGTCGACTAGATTGCTTGTCAGCGAGTTTGTCGAACTTAGTTTCAAGGTTTTGGATTGAAGCTTGATGATTTTTGGCTACTGTTTCGAGTTGAGTTTTGAGGTCCATAAATGTTTCTTTGAAAAAAGAGTTGGTTGATTGTTGAGACTTCATGAAATCGTCAAATTGTTTTTGAAGATCATACGGTTTGTCATCGGTGTTGGATCGGTAGTTATCTCGATTGTAATCATTCCGTCCGCTTGAACGCCAATTATCGCGACTCGAGTCTCGGTCGCAATAATCATTGTAAAAATGAGTCTTACGGAAAGTTTGCTTGAATTTAGAATTTTTTTCATGGGACATAGGTATGTCATCATCGTCAAGGTCGTGAGCTATTTTTTTAGCACGAGATTGGAGTTCTTTGTACTGAGCATCCATTTTTATGGTCATGGCATCCATTCGGGCCATAATTTTGTTAATGTCGGTATTACTGCTACCTTCATCGGCGAAAGCAACAGTTTTTTTAAGAGATGATTTGGTTTTTTGATTTTTAGCCTAGTCGAGCTTGAGTAAGACTTTATCTTCGAGAAGCTGATAAGCTTGATTTGATGTTTTATAAAGGAAAATACCACCAGCTGTGGCATTTAAAACTTCTTGGGTTATTTCGCTGAGACCATGATAAAAGATTTTGATAATATTGCCTTTTGGAGCATTTCCTTCATACGAAGCCAAGCATCGGTTAGAGATTCATTTTTATGTTGAGAAAGGCTCGGATTTCTCTGAGGATTTGGTTGAAAAGAGATGGGGGAATGAATCGGCTAATGAAAGCAATTCAAAGTTCATCCCAAGTTTCAATAGTTCCTTTGTTGAGTTCGTCCAACCATGTTTTTGCTTATCCAGTGAGTGATAGGGGAAACATCATCAAGCGGACAACTACATTCTCGGTATCTCTGTATTTAAACATATCACAGATTCCGAGTAATTCATGAATGTGTTTATGAGGATCAGTTTTGGTTCTACCGTCAAATTGGTTTCCTTTGACAAGGGTCAAGTGGTTCCTTTGACAATACGGTCGACAACCCACATGGGTTCATCATCCATTGGATCGTAATTTCGAAGAATATCAAGAAAGTGACAGAAGTAATTGATGTTGAGAATTGGCGGATAGACAATTCTTGGGTGTTGAGGTGGATTATTTCTTTGATCGTATGTAACTCTTCTATTTCGTCGATGAAGGTTCAGGTTCGGGTAAAGGTTCAACAAGTTTAGAATTGGAAGCACATGTATGTGTAACACCCCCAAAAATGTATTACAGCGGAAATATGTCTGGGGATGTTACTCCATAATACAACAACACAAGATACAAGAGAACGACCTCTAAATGTGTCATTTGAAAAGTAATCTCGTTGATTTTCTTGAAATTGATATAACATTTGTCCCATAATTGCATCACAATGAAAAGCTTGAAAGCAATACAACGAGATTTGATCATTTGTATATAAGTAGAAATCCATGAATGAAATCTTGTCAATTTAGACTCTAATGCACATCAGTAAACCAAGCATCTAATTCACCTGAGAAAAACATGCTTAAAAACGTCAACATAAAGTTGGTGAGTTCATAGGTTAGTTAAAGTATAAATGTAAACTCCAATGAATGTATTTGTCTACTGTGTCATCACAGTACCATGTAAAACGTTTAGTGATTACTGTTTCGCTACAGTATCATAAAATGATTTAAAATGTTGGATCAAAGATTTGTAATGCATGCCTGACCTATTTTAATCCTTAAATAGTCACAAAATGTATGAATATATGTTCAAATCCAAGATTTGTAATGTATGCATGACCATTGTATCTAATACAATAGTCACCATTTGTGATTATGATTACACACCTAAGTTCATGAAACTGTGACGTAGACTTGTTTGTATGCCACTTTATTCAAGGCACTGTAAGAATGTACCCATCGTAGGTTGTCCCCTCCAAGAACACCCGGGCAGTAATAAAAATATTCATGTGTATGTGATTGTTGGCCCCGCAGGCGCCAATCCAATCATGATCCGACATGGTATAACGTTCGTTCCCGGTGATAGCTAGTCACCCGAACGGGGATTGTCAATCCCAAATAGATCTATCTTATAACATTCGCGCTTACCCTCCGAGTAATTAACAGTTCATGCAACTTAAGCTAATCCATAATCATTAGAATGAAATCCAAGTTGTAGTATCCATAAGTGAAAACTAGTGATGTATCTCATCGTGAGATATGTAAATGAGTATGTAAACGAGTTTGTAAACATTCATGTAAACACATATGTAATCGACCATGTAAATGAATATGTAAACACGTATGTAATCGACCATGTAAATGAATTTGTAAACACGTATGTAATCGACCATGTAAATGAATTTGTAAACACGTATATAATCGTCCATGTAAATGAATTTGTAAACAAGCATGTTCTCACCCCAAAAATATATGTAAAACAAGTAAAACATGGGGCTATAAACTCACCTTGATGTTGAAGAACGATTGACAGATAGGCATCTGATATGCACAACACAACGGAAGACGAAACGGCTTGACCGAGAAGTTGAGAAATCTTTACTTTTCTTGTATTCGCCTCCCAAAGTGTATAGATTCTTGAGCTTGGGTCTGTAGTGTCTTCAAGTGAACCTATAAGCAATTCAAGCTAATTAAGTACCAAAAAGTTTACGAGAAATGATCAAATATACATAAATAACGCCATAGAAATATGTATAATTTGGGCGTTATCAATTTGCATATTTGTGGTGTTTGTCTTGAGTGTTTGATTTCTGCATTGTATATTTTTACATATTGTGTGTTTGTGTGTTTTTCTACATTATTACAGTTCGCTGTAATTTTTCTAAGTCGAATACCCAATACGGCGTATTTAATTTATTGGATACGACTTATATATTTTTTTCAAACCAATACAGCGTATTCGACTCTATCATCAATACGGCGTATTAAGCTATTTGATAGTTTCTCTTTCTAGCAAATTTATTACAGGTCACAATGGACGACCCCAACATTACAATGGAAGAATATATCAGGCTTGAGGAAGAAAAAGCTCGTAGGCGTTGTAAGATGTATAACTGGGAAACTGCTATGTATGGTAAGATCTGGGATAATGAAGATGTTTACGACCTCGGATCTATTGAAACTGAATTCCCAGCTATAGTCTTTAACGACACGTTAACATCTAAATCAGCACTCTCGTGTGAGCTTACGGTAAGTTCTCTTAACAATGATGAAATCAACTTTAGAATATCGTTTGACGAATCCGACGTTGAAGATTACATGGTAATTTTCGATAAAAACTCATTTTCCTATAAAATAAAAACAGATTCAAAAAATGATAATGATGAAGGGGGCAATAGCCTTCCGCTCTATCACTGAGCTTACATCAAATTATTTTGATTATTTAGACTTCTTTAAAGATTTTGAGAATGAATTTCCACCCATTGTTTACAATAATGCCCAAACGTCTAAGTTAGATTTATTAACTGAACCGATTTTAAGCCCTCAACATATCGATGAATTTGATTTAAAAGATGAATCATCATTGTCCGAATGTGAACTGAAGAAGGACATAAACTTATTAAACTTATAATGAATCATATTTCCCTTTTAACGTAATTTATCCCAATGATTCAAAATCGGATAAGGACAATGATGATGATAAAGTCGATATTGAACACTCTACGGGGGATTTATTTCTCAAACCATTGCCTGATGTAATAAATACCGATGTTGGTGCCTATGCACATGGGTCAAATAAGCTTTTGGAAACAAGTCATGATACATCTAATAAATTTTTCAAAACTGAAACTTTTATCAAGGAATTAAATTTTAATATCATGACTTGGAATCATCTTAACAAAGGGATGTCATTCATTTTCCTAATCAAGAATTTGTATGTGCCATTTGGCATCCCGTTCGACCCCAAATTGTTTTATAAGGATGGGATTAAATTGGGGCAAGTCTAACTTAAAGACTTTTCTGTAAACAAAAGTGCTTGCCGGGAGACAACCCGAAATGTATTTTTAATTTTTATCGAGTCTGTCTTCCCAGACTGTCTATACGGCGTATCCAAACCCTATGGATACGGCGTATTGACTATCTGGACGTTATCCAGTCTTTATTTTCAGCACAGTCTATACGACGTATTCATTAAATGAATACAGCGTATACAGGTATCAATACGGCGTATCCTGGGGAATGGATACGGCGTATCGACTTCCTGTATAGTTTTAGGTATTTATTTCGAGTCTAACCAAACGAATACACGGAGATAGAATTGCATTTGTTTTCTGAGAATTTACACAGGACCTTGTGAAAGATATAAACAAATATTGGTAGAGAATTTACATAAGAGATCTTGAAGTGTTGGAGTCTTGAAATTTCAAAGCGGCTGTTCAACACGAATTATTGCTCATAAACGCAACTTGGAGAATCTACCGAGCAAATATTAGGGGAGTTTCTCATTCTAATTCTTTTTAAATTCCCGTATTTAATGTTTTATATATACAACGAGGACGTTGTATAATTCAAGTGGGGGTGGAATTAGAATATTTAGTTGTCCTAATTTTCACAATAAAAAGCTTAAATTATGTTCAAATTTAAGTTTTTTCAAGCATACTTTTGTAAAATTACATGTTACATAACCCGCACACAATAACCCTTGATAGATATTGTGAGGATTTAACCTTTCCGTTTCTAAATGTTTACCCAAATTCCACAAAAATATGATGTGTCCGTGATCGCAGTATGACTTTAGAACTTGGCTTGGTATATCTATTCGAGACCACAATAATGAGTATTATGGATTTAATTAGAGTAACTTGTTTAAATTGGTAAATCTTAGGATTACAACCAAATCGCCTTTACATGTTGTTTATTAACTAACTACACCGGTTAGTTAACCTCCCATTAAACCCTTTTCCACTCTCATCTTTAGAGTGATGATCCACTAGAACAACCCGTAGAGCCAATCCTTTAGGAATTTACACCAACTATTTGTTTCGTTACACCCTTACACCTTAACCTACCTGTTAGAATAAAGTTTAATTTACAAGTTGCTAGTTGCTTAAAGTGTAAGTTTGTATATCCCAAGTCTTGTGTCATATTCATCTTTGTACGGTTGGAAATTTGCACATTACAAATGGAATGTTATAATTAGTAGTCAAAACTCATGTGAATATTTACTACCATCACAATTATTTGTGTGTGAATTCCGAAGAACGAAGAAATTACCGAAGGAATTATCCGGAATTATTATGATCATGAAGATGGTGAAACTACATCGAGATTTGAAGTTTAGTTAGCATAAAAAAATCAAAAAAATGAAAGAAAAATTGAAATAAAAAAAGAGAAAGAAGGAAAATTTGAAGATAATCGTTTCGCAAGAGCATTACCGAAGGAATTACACGAAGGATCGATTATTCGTTGATACGTCAACAAAAATCAATGATGTAGAGTATTGTACAAAGTGGAAGATATCGCCACTTGCCTTGTAGAGTATGTAAAGTTATGGGGATGATATGGAAATTGACCGTTTACGTGACACCAACTTAGGTTGTTGTTTTTTATCTATGATCAAGATGTTGTAAATAGTCGTGTCTTTGTTATAATAACGGTCGAGAAAAAAAGTGTCTATCAACTTGTATCTTAAGTCTTAATCTATTTGTTTCTTGATTTTTATTTAACAATAATTTACTTCCCTCTCACCTAATGATTAGCCCGCTGGTTTTACTCAAATGTGGATGTGATCGAGCATGTATGTCTATCCTGGCGATTCGAGTGGTAGCATGTCTCAGCTGCCCCGTATGGTTTACTACTTATGATGAAAGTTAGTAAGGTTCCTACCCTAAATTACTCTACAAGTCCTAATCTTTAGCTTTTTCGAGGTGTGAATGAGTAGTCACATGTGTCCAATCCTGTGATCTCGGGTATGAAGTGTGTCTATGTCTCCCTCCTAGAACATTGGTGTCGATGAAAGATTAGTTAGAGTAATTAACCGTAAGCCTTTCCATACAAAAAACCCATATTTACCTTTATAAACTTGTTACTCCTTGGCTTTAGTGGTGGAGATGTGTATCCTTGCCAAGCTTATGATAGAATACTCGTCACGACCGAGCAATTGAGCGATTTAGTTACATGTTACCACATAGATTAGTTGAGTGATTTGAGTGTTTTCATCTTCCTATTTCGTGAGGTGTTTGGATTGTGTTACTAGTAATAGAACAAATAATGAATTTTAACGGAAAATATCCTTAGGGATACATTTTATTATAAACTTCTAAAGGCTACTTGAGGACAAGTAAGATTCAAGTGGGGGGATATTTGATGACATCAAATAATGTCACTTTTATAGCATCATTTATCCTATGTATATAACCCATTTTGGGTAATTATTGCAAAGAATTGTTACTTAATCATTTATATTTGTTATTTTGTATTAATAAATTAGTATTATGGCAAAAGATGAGAAAAGAACGTGTTTTTAGAAGCATAAACGAAGAGTTTGGAGAAGTTCGACTGATTCTGACATCTATCAGCTGTATCATTCTAGAAGCATACGCCGTATCTAAAGACTTTGAAGAACTCAAGACCATTGCCTGACTTTAACGAATACGCCATTGATACGCCGTATATGATACTTTGGTCAAAAATCAAGAAAAAAACACATTTTCAGCCAATACTCCGTATCCACTCTGTATTGGTCAATACTCCGTATCCATGAAATCGGATATGGCATATTTCTAATACGTCGTATCCAAAAATCGGATACGGCGTATCCAATTTCCTGCGCAAGAATTTTGGAATATTTTATTCTTGGAGCCCACGCCAAGTCATCCAATACGCCGTATTGAGCTTCTCAATACGCCGTATCGAACCGACTCCTATACCACTATATATAAATGACTCTAAACTTAGTTTTAATCATGCAAGTGAATCCCTAAACCACCAAGTCGACCAAGAGACGAATAAAGGAGCCTAGAAGGTCAGAAAAGAGCCTCAAGATCATAGGAAAACTCTTGTAATCTTCGCGCAACCGAATACGCGTTCGATCGAGGTTTCTTTACTTTAATCGTTCATATATCAAACCGTGTGTATTTTTACAATGACTATCGGCTGATACCTTTAGGTATCAGCCATGTTTATGAAGATCTAATGTTTGGTTTGTTTATCTTGATTGCTTAATTTATCGTTGATTTATTGATTATGTTTATCACATGATACTTGTTTACGTGCTTAAGTATGCGACCTATCATTCAACTGGGTCTAGTCCTACATATTTAATGCGCTGCAACTTCGGTGTTGTTTGGGCGTAGGCTAAGAGTCCGGGATAGCTCTCCATATTGCAATTTATATATCTAGAATCATAGGATCACAAATATTGACCTATCCTTGCCTTTAGTTTAGTGAGCTTAGTTGAGCCATAAGGTGACCTTGGTATCAACGAGTACGTTCTTATTTCATTGGTAAGGACTCGTAACATGTTCATACTAGTATATAAAGAGTCGTTAAGCAGTAAGCAGGTAAAGTTCGATGAGCTAGGGTTTAGTAAGAGCACCATTACTTAGATCCTAAGATAGATTATAATCAACATAAGGATGCTTTATGTGATGTGTCTAATTTGTGGACAGGATTAGTTGTCTAGGTCTTGGATAGTCCCACCTAAGTTTTAGGAATATATATTGGGGTCCCCCCCCCATTTGAGATAAGACAATCATTGAACTAAATAAACAAACCTGTGTTTTATGATTATAGAGGGTTTATAACGTTTTCCTCAACATAGTTCTCGACCGCTTCTCTATCGTTTGTTTGTCTTCTTGTGTGTGTTTATTGCTTTACTTGTCATCAAAACCTTAGGTTAGATACACAAAACTGTGCCAATTTCTCAGACTGAAACCCCCCTTTTGCATTAGTTTTAGGTTTAACTTAGATAACTAAAATACTGATAGAATTAGGATTAACGCTCTCGCTCTTAGTGATCGACACCCTACTTATCACGAAACTTTATCTGATCGGGTACACTGCCCGTTAAAGTGTTGTTTTTAGGTATAGTCGGCATAAAATAAATAGGTAAACTTGATACATAAATAACACCTACACAACGACACATAAAATAGGTACTTAATCGTTCCTTTTCAGGTATTTCTCATTTGGAAGGCATTTGGAAGAATTACACGTGACTTGGGCTCATTTAGAGAAGAAACAGACAAGACTACGAACTACACCAACATCTTTCAAGAATGTCTCTACAGTGGCTGGAGACGGTGTCACAAATATAATGTGACGCCGTCACCACGAAGATCAAGACGACGTCACCATATCTCAAGACGACGTCAAAAGTTCACGACCCAACCCAATATCTAGAATATTCTATTCATGACGGCTTCACGATTAAAACGCGACGCCGTCACAACGTTTTCTATACAAACCTGATTTTAAGGTTTTGAGTGTGTAACTTTAGAATAAAAAGAGGGTACGAACCCTAGTTCGTTTAACAGCTGTAGGAGACAATTTTAGGGCCTAAAAACCCTATTATACCTCTTCTAATTCATGTTTTAATCAAGTAAGGTTTACTTAATCATTCAATATGTCTATGTGTTGTTTGATTTATTGTTCTTGCTTTATCTTTAACATGCTTGGCTAAACCTCCTATTGTGTTTATTTATGATTATATGAAACCTAGAATGTAGATCTTAGTGGTGTTGCTTCTTGTGATGGATGTGCACGTTAGGTCTTAGAAAACCAGCTTTTGTCTGCATCGCTGTTGATATGTCTAGGGAAACGTGATTGTGTAGAAAGGATACCATCGGGTAATAGTCTTCATACTACCTTGCCCCCTAATATGGTTGATCCACTCTTAATATATTTCACATGCACTTAGTAAACTCTGAGGGGCCGTGTAATAGTCTTCATACTACCTTGCATGTGCGTTGCTCTAGCGACATACTAAGTAGACGGCGAATTCGTGTAATTCGTTCATGCTTTAGGAAATAGTTACACAGATCATCACAAGGGCGACAAGGCAACAACACTAGGAGAAACAATCTAGGGAGTAGTACATGATATAAACACAATCTTTTATCTTATTGTTATCACCAGTAGCGTAGAATATATTTAGTTTAATAGCTAAAACCAACCACCTCTCCAATTATATGATTTACTTGCTTTCCATAAAACATAAAAATACAAAAATAATCTTCTCTCAACCCTTAGAATTCTGTTAGACCGTGGTCAAGCCTTCCCAACCTATTCCTGAGTAAATGATAAATAACCCCGAGTCTTGCCTATACTACACTACAACGATTAGGTGCACTGCCTAGGGAGTTGCAAAACTTCTTGTGTAGAAGTCTTACGAGACCCGCATCAAGTTTTTGGCGCTGCCGCCTGGGGAATAGTTAGGTTTTGATCATAGTTTAGCTTAGTTCTACTCGCTTGAATCCTTTCAAGTGAGAATTTAATTCCCGCATATTAGCTTTCTTGTAGTCTATCTTTTCTTTGTGTTATCTGTTTCGTAATCCATTCTCGTCAACCACCATGAGAGACGAGAATTCTATCCGTACTCTAGGAGATTACTTCAAACCAAGCCACAAGGGCTATAGGAATACCATTGAGCTCCCCGCAGGGAACAACGTGGTACCTCTTCGATCCGACACCATCTGGTTGGTGCAAAACGGATGCTCATTCCACAAACTTCGGTCCGAGGATCCAAACCAACACCTCAAGTATTTCCTTAATCTTATGGACTCATTTGACCTTGACGGTGAAAATAGGGAACGAACGCGCCTGTGTTTATTTTAATTTTCCCTACGCGATCAAGCTAGTAATTGGCTAGAACGCCTTCCAGCATGATCCATGATTCGTTGGATAGTATATACTTATATAGCAACCCTAATATAGATCCTAACCGAATGCCCTTGACCAAGGCAAAAGGTCAAGTTCCACAAAAGGATAAAAGGAGTAACCGTTCCACGTTCAAATTAGGAGACTTCGCCCTACTATCACATAGCAACAAAGATAGACAACAACAAGTATGGAAAGGACCTCACATCATAAGTGGAGTATACGAAGGAGAGCTCAACAAAATTAAATTCGCCTTTGGCAACTATTCGCTTGGTCCAATAAACGAAGGGATCAAGTCTCCGTAAGTTTTACATTATGAAAATTACAACTCATAGTTTTTTCAAGTTATTGTTTAGACTATTTTTCTATCAAAAGGATAGTTACTGAGTGTAGCAAACTAAGCATTCATAAGCAAAATGATGTAAATCTTTCTATACGACTAATGATAGTAATGAATTCCTTTTTAAATCTTTGTGCAGCCACTCAAAGTCAGAAAGACTTTGTTTCAAAACTCACGGAGATACACTCATTTCTATTGACTTTCTCACTCCGAGTTAGTTGATATTGAAAAGGTGGCACTCAGCTCCAGCCTCCGATCACTAAAATTAAAAGTGCACAATTGAGTCTAGAGCCAAAAGAGATCATCCATTAATCTCATTAGGACACTTGTCATAATTTATCTTGTTATTTCACACAATGTGAATATCAAGTAATTTCATCAGAGTCCTACGCAAGATCCTTGTGATTTTGCCAGAACATCAGAGTGAATTCATTCACAATGAAGATGGAAATCCTGCTTGAGCCAACATCAAACAAGCTCATGGTAGGTAACTTGTGCGATTCTTTATGAATCAAACTTGTGACAACTGGAAAGAAACGATGGTGCGATTCTATAAGAATCAAACTTGTTCCAGGAAATGGATCAACGGTTGTTAATGAATTTTTGAAATGATTAACACTCTCGGTGTGTCACAAAAACAATTTTGTAAGTGATACACCGATTGATTTTCAAATCAATTTTCTATATCAATCGGTGAGATAGTAACTCACTGGTTCACTCTTATCGTGCTGTCTGCTTTGAGACGTTCCGATAATGAGAACATGCTGAGTACGATGAATCTAATACTTATGTGTTAGAAAGATTCAATACTACAGCTGGAAATCCTGTCAAGAAGATTCTTCTTAAATTGAATCTATATGATCACATGTCGATCCTCACGGATCTGAAGGTTACTCCAACCAAACCTGGGCGAATGACAAAGCCATATTCGACCCCCCGCTTTATTGCTAACTATTTTATGCAGGCTATTTAAAGATGGTGGTGGAGGTCCCTGATTCCAGCTGGCTCACAAGATCCATAGCCCCATGCTCATACTCGACTAACAAACATAAAGACATCATGAAAGCTCAAGTACATGTTTCAAGACTTCTGCTACTCTGATACCACACATCTTTCTCAAAGTGTCGAAGTGTTAAAGTTAAAGAATTTCAAGAAAGATGCAACATTAAAGCTTTCCAAATCAACAAATCAAGAAAGGTATGAGCATGTCGGTCCAGAAGTCGCAAGTTCACAAAATGGCAAAGTTACAAGAAGGCAAAGAGATTGTGCTTGGTTGATGATCTCAAGATGCTCAAGATCTCAATGTCAAATACATGTTCAAGGAACAAGCTCAATCCTAAAGTCAATGATCACTACAACATATTCACAAGAGAAAGTCAAGAGTAAGAGCTAAAGACTAAAGAAGAAGCATAGTATGCTAGGTTTAAAGTTTTGTAAATTGGAGTGACCTCCCTTAGGGGGAGATTGTTGGAAACACGAAAAGTGTCAGTCACTTCCAAGTTGTAATAGTCTTAGCTCGTAGTTTATGTAATAATTAGATTGGTAATCTAGTCCGGCCCAAGGCCCATGGGAGGCCCATCCTAGCCCATGGCCGGCCATCACATATGTATTTAATCCCTCTCCTAGCCTTGGAGAGGGGTTGGTTGTTCCATTTGTAACATTTCATCATAATACATTTCATCCATTTTCCATCCATTCTATCTCTAACATCACAACCCACATCTCACTCTTGTTCTTGGTTTGATAAGAAGATTACTAGAATTCTACAAAAACTAAGGAAGAAAACTAAGGAAAAAGTCATCCCATATACAAGGTTTTTATCTTTGTCACTGGAGCTAAAGAATTTAGGTTGAGAGTTGTTTTAAAAGGGTGATGAGTATGAGGGAACTGAAGTCTTTGAAAAAAAATCTCTTGCAAAGTGACCTTTTCTTCCATATTTGTGGCATTCAGTTTGGTCAATTGCCTTTGCTCTACTAAACCTTTGGGTACCCTTTTTGAAGAAACTTTTAGATTTGGCCAAAAGAGCTCTTTCATGAAATTCCATTTCAAGGTCATTCATGTACTCTTGACTGCTTCTTGTATCCTCTTCATCATCAGGACTATCTTGAAAGTCATGGACAATAGAGGTTGAGATGAAGGCATTTGACAAGGGTGTTGCAGTAGTTAAAGAGTTTTTCTTTTTAGTTTCATAAATACTATCAATTAGGTTTTCCTCATGCTTGAGTTTGCCAAACAGAGAAGCAAGCTCAAAATCCTTAACATGGTTAGTATTTTTGAGACTTTGGAAGAAATTTAGCCACTTCTTTGGTAACTCATTGATGAAACCAGTATTTATTTCAAGCATTAAAACTCTGATGCCATCATTTACTAGTTCATTCATCAAAGCTTTATATCTGGTGAAAGTTTGTGTTAGATTTTCACCTTCCTTAAATTTGAAGGTATTATAACACAGCTTAAGGTCCATGAACCTACTTTCTTTCACATCAGAGAGGCCCTGATGATATAGTATCAAGTCATCCCAAGTTGATTTTGCTGTTTTACAATTAATAACAAAATTCATTTGGTCATCTGGTAGGACAGACATAATGAGACTTTTGAGTCGCTGATCTAAGTTACCCGCCTTTCTTTCATCACTTATCCATTGTGCTTCAGGTTTTTGCACACTAGCTGTCTGTGGGACATAAGGACCATTGAGAAGAATGTTTTTGGATTGAGGTTTAATACCAACTATGTGGCACATGAACCTTTTCTTCCAATTGGTGAAATTCTCCACCTCAAGCATAGGAGCAGCATTTAACTAGCCACCCCTATATTTAAGAGTTTGTGGTACTTTTGTTGCCATTTAATGGATCTTGATTTTAAAAATCTTTTGAGCGGTTTTATAATAGGCTTTTGAAAAGGTTTTATAAATCAAACTGCTATGATACCACATGTTGGTCCCCTTAAATGTGATATAAGGTTTATTAAGTTAAACAAATCACATTCCATGGCCACAAACTGATGTTTTAAACAAATATATAAATGATAATAAGAACAAGTTTAAAACAACATAGAAGTAACTTTTTAATGTATAAATTCTTATTAGAATGAAATAAAGAATCTATGACACATATTGCTTGCGAAATAGTAAAGTGGTTGAATGACAATTTGGGTGATCTCCTCTACAACTTAAACTCGAACCTAAGTAACAAGTTTAAATACAGATTATTTAACCAACACTTGAGCTTCAGCTCCAGTGGTTCTCTAGTTTGATTTGGGAGTAAATTACTCTTCAATGTGTTTCACATTAATTGGAAGAGATGCATATTTACTCCCACATCTTATTCCTTAGATAGACAAGGAATTAGGGTTTACAAAGTTGTTGATCCCTTCTTGATAGATCTTACTTAGCTTGTTAAAGCTTAGTTATATTAGATAAATCCAAGACAACTATAGTAGAAACTAAGATTGAGAATATCACAAACTATGCGAAATCTAGTTTGCAATACTAAGAAGAACAATGAAATAGTAAAATCAAGATCTTTACTAAACTTTCAATATATTGAATACTATTTTGAATTACAAAATAGCCATGAATACTAACTATGATTGCTATGCAAACTATGAATACTAATATGAAAACTGCTGTGAAAATTGATATCTGAATCTATGCCTTAGGGTTCCTTTTATACACCAAGGAAACCCTAATGGGCTTACAAAATGCGTCAAGTGATCAATATCTCATGCATATCACTTTAGCAGTACTAACTATTTATACCAACAGTACTAACTACATAACTAACAATACTAATAAACTGGCAGTACTAACACTTTGTACTGACAGTACTAACTATTACATTAGCAATACTAATGACTTAAACTATTTCTTCTAATCTTCAGCAACAGTAGTTTCTTCAATCATCAGTATTAACTTGAGACGCCTTTATTCCCAATAATCCCCCCCTAAACTTGATATTCATCTTGTTAATCATCAAGTTTCTTCCAATTAAATCGTCTGTGCTGAGAGGATGCTTCCAAACACTCTTCTACTTCTTAAGTTATGATCTTGTAAATCTGAGAAGCTCAAATGCCATTTCACTTTCATGATCAACTTCCAATCTTCTATTTATCATCCTTGAAAGCATTTCTTGAGTAAAATGATATTTCTTTTCTATCATTATGTGGATAGCAATTCCATTATCCATTAATAATACATGAATTCCACATGAGTCAAATAATCTCTAGCTTATCAAGTTGTAGCCTTGTTGATTCCTCCAGACTTCATCTTCCTTACAAGGCTCAAATAATGTCTTCAGATCTCCCCAAAGTAACAAGTCATATCCTTCTGGGCTTGTTGTCTCACACCTTTCTTGTACCAACCTGTGTAGATCTACCACATCCTGTTTGTCAAAATCAGCAAGCATCTCACTGAAAATCTTATAATTCTTAGAACTTCCATCTGCTCTGATGATTTGATAATACATCATGTTTTTTGTCAGAATGTGTG
>BQNB010136228.1:0-18032 GCA_026074375.1 Tanacetum coccineum
CCTTATATTTCTCTTGGTTGAGAAGTATTTTGGCAAAGAATTCTTACGAGATTTATTACTATTGGTATATAAATTTGATTACACACCACTCTCCATTAAGGTATGCTTTAACACATGACCCTCCGGTCGTGTTTGACTCATTGGTCAAACAATTTTGGGCAACAGCTACAGTCCGCCCAAATGCTGCTGGGTCCCATGGAATCAACGGAGACCAAAGCTTTTGGTTCGTCTGTCTTAACTTCTGTGACCTTAAAAGCAGAGTACCTCGCCTTATCATCAACTGTCTTCACATTACACTCCCTAGCAAAATGTCCCAATTGAAGACATTTGTAGCATCTAACTTTTCTTCTGTCAAATCTGGCAGGCTGCTGATTGTTGTAGTTCATCTTTCGACCTGCCTTCTTCTCAAACCTGTTAATCCTCAAAGAGAGCATAGCCATTTGCCACTTTAAGTCCATCTCTTCCATCTCCAACTGATCAACCTGGTCAAAGTCTTCATAGATCATATCTTGATCTTGTTCATTCTCAGCAACAAAAGAATGCAGAACACATTCCATTACGTTATCAGAACGACCAGAAGTCTGAGAAACTGATGGAACAATACGCTGCTGATCAGAATAAGTAGGCTTTGAGCCAGAACAAGCAGTTCCAATGAAAGCAGAATGAGTGGGAGCAGCAGCAACTTTCACACCATAACTATGACCAATTCTGACATCAAGTTCAAGTGACCTTAGTTTGTTATACAGGTCATCAAAACTTATTGACTCAAGGCCACCTCTTGTTTTTAATGCCAAAGCAACTTGCGACCACGAAGAAGGAAGGGCTCTTAGAAACTTCAGGTTGATGTCATCATTGTCTGGCCTTGCCTGCACTTGATTCAACTGACTCAGAATCTTCTGAAATCTGTCATAACCCTTATGTAGGCCTTCTTCTTCTGTCACAGAGAATTCTGCAAACTGCTGTTTAAGCATAGTCTTCTTCATCTTCTTCGATTCTTCATTCCCACCAAACCTAGCCTTGACTGCCATCCAGATATCCCTTGCATCATCATAATGATGAAAATCGGGCATATGATCTTCAGGTAGAGCCTGAAGCAACAAGGTTCTCACCTTATTTTCCCTTTGTACAGCAACATGTTCATCAAGAGAAACAGGAGGATGAACAATTGTATTTCCTTTTGCATCTTTTCCCAACCTCTTTGGGCTGTTCCCTTGCTGAACAATCCTCCAAAGATTATGATCAGCATTCTGTATCCAGTACTCCATCTTCATAGCCCATATCTCATATTTTTCCTTCTCTAGATAAGGAAATTTTGCATTGTTGGCAGAGATAGTGGCTGTTTGGAACTGTTGAAACTGTTGTGACTGGACATTATTAGGGTACTGCTGACCAGTCGGGTTGGTTTGTGCAGGATGAGTATGTTGAGTGTGAACAGCAGGTTGTGAGAAAGCAGTTTGAGTGAATGTAGGCATTGGTTGTATGGGTTCAGGCATGAAGGTATCATCTTGAGTGAATGAAGGTGAAGCAGATGAATTAGGGTTAGGATAAGTGAATGGTGACTGAGTAGGTATAGTAGGCATGGGTTCTGACATAATTAAAGATTAGAGAAACAAAGTTTTGATGTGGTAATACGTGATTCTTCTTTATCAGAGGCTCTCTCCAGGCTCTGATACCACTTGTTAGGATCTGGTACTAGATAGATCTTCTAGCCTATGTGGTTGTATAATACTTATGTAATCACAAGTATATACGTGAGAGACTCTAACAATTGTTTAGGCGGAAACTAAACAACGTAATATAAAGAAGAACAAGTATAAACAATGATCCTCTATGGATCTTTCTATTGATAATAAATTGTTTTTGTGCTTTTGCAATCGGTCCCAAACCCTAATGCTAAAGGTTTCTTTTATAGAGAAGAAACCCTAAATTAGTCAACAAGAAAACTAAAATCACGTAAGAGATATACATCAATCTCTTCCTAATTTATCTCATTCCTATATTAATGAGATAATACTAGAATATAACTATAATTCCTTAATTACATTAATTACGTCTATAAATAACAATCAGCAGATTCTATCTCTGTCAGCAGAAACGAGAACATGACCAGCAGAAACATAATCAGCAGGAATGCTACTTGAACTGCCAGCAGAAACCACTTAATGCCATCAGCAGAAACGACACTTAGTCGTTTTCAATAATTCCCAACAATAAGCTCAAACAAGCTCTACCCTAAGATGAATAAGCTAAAAGTACTTCTATTCTAACCTAATAAGCAAATATGAACTAAAATAAGCCAGGGTAAACAAGCAGACAAGCACAAAAAGGAAAATAAGCTCTATGCTACAAATGGCAGACAAAACAGCCTAAGGGTACTTTATGGGCTTAATTGTATGCCCCTAGAGGGATCCTTATGGCAATGCAGCTTATACCACTAAAAACTTTGGCTTAAGGGCTATCCAAAACAACAATGAGAAAACAGTTTGAAATTTAAATAAGCTAGGAAAATGCTTGATGAAAATGTTGTTTTTCAAAATTTATATAAGACTTAACCCTTTTTTTTTACTTTGAAAAAGACAACTTTTGAGCTTAAAATTAGATAAGCAAACAGATCCTTATAAACATATGACCTCAAAACAGATAGAGTTAGGACATCAAAGAACTAATATCAATAATCAAAACTAAGTTTGAAATCAAGGATAAGCCAAAAATTGAAATTGAAAAAGACTATTTTTAACTAAATGACACTTAACTACTTTTGTTGACAGTTTTGAAAGAAATACAAGCAACCTAAAAGGGGACTTATCTACTGCATTAGAACACTAAAAAGACTCTAAAACAAGTTTCAAAAGATGGTTTAAAAAGGCTTAATCTAATAAGCACTTATGGACTGTTTTGATCCAACAGTTTTAAAGGCTACTTAGAAAAACTCAAAAACAAACCCAAAGACTTTAAATATAGGAAAAACAGACCAAAACAACTTAAAACTGCTTGCCAAAGATGGACAAATGACCCAATGGTTTTTTAAAAACTGTTTTGACCCACTATCCCAAACACCTCTTAAGATTTTAAAACCACTTTTTAAGCTTGGAAAACACTGATTTAAGCAAGGTTTTTGTAAAACAGATAACAAGCAAATAGTATTGAGCAATAATAAACGCAAAAAACATAGGGATAAGCAGTTAAATAAGCAAACAAGGAATAAGCATACAAAAGGCAAATAAAGGCAGATTCACACAAAAACTCAAACAAAAGGCATAATATCAAAAAGTAAGCATACACAAGCATAAAACAACACAATAAGCAACAATAAGCATAAAATAAGCAGGAAATAAGCACTGCTACAGTAGAATGCAAAATATTCAAAAGTGAAACTTATAAAGGTCCTTAGCTTATGGCAATGCAATAAGCTTTCAAAAAGCTTAAAACCTTTCCTATGTGCTTACCATAAGCTCTAAACCAATGCCATCCCTTATAAACCTTGCTCCTTTGCTTGCTTGACATATTCTTTGGAAAATTCTTTTTTGGATTTTTGACTTTTTTGATAAAAAATGAAAAAAGCTTTGATATAAACTTTAATGACATAAAAAAAACTTATATAAGAGCTTAAAATAGGTATTTAAATGACAATAAGCTTAAATGACAATATTTAAAGAAAACATGTAAATGCATAAAAGTAAATGACAAGTAATTAAAAGACTGAAATTTAAATGATAATTTAATTAAGAAGACAATGTATTAAAATGGTTCAAATATTGGTTACAAGCTTTTGCCTTAAACATAAAAATTTGACAAAACTAATAAGCTACAAGCTGTCTACTATTTATACTAAGGTTCTCATGCTCTTGACCTCTTCTGGTGTTTCTTTATAGAGAGAACTCAGGCCTTGTGCTTGTTGTGTGAGAAGAAACCAAAAACCAATCTCAGCCCTTAATTCATCTTGGAGCCCAAGTTGTTTGATCATAGCCTTTTATTTCCTTGTCCAATGATGTAAAAGGGGATTGCCAAGGTGTAATTGGAGTGTAGTGAGGTGGGGTGAGGGTGAGAAAGTGACAGGTTTGTTGGTTAAAACAGTAAACGAGAAGGGGAAAGGGATGGGTGAACAGTACTTGGGTTTTTAGGCGGGTAAATTTGTTTAAGGTTTATCAGGGTAAAAAGTTTATGGTTATGGCAAATTTGGTCCTTGATTTAGTATGTTGTTATTACATCACAAGTCCTTGTGGTGGTATAAGATTTTTGAGACTTGGCAATTTAAGCCCTTGAGAGTGTGAATGGTTATTGCACGTACAGTCCTTGTAGACTAAACGGAGTTATGGGTAATGGATATAGGCCTTAACATTTGTTAAAGGCAGTATGGTTTTGGGCCAGTGTTATACATTTTGGACCGTTTGGATTAAAAGGGAATTGGGCCCAATGGTCTTTAATAATGTTTAAATGGGTTGACCCGACCCATTAGATGGGTACGGGTAGGCCCATTTAACATTTCTTTAGTTTCGAATTTGGGTTTGACCTTTGACTTTTCCGGGTTTGACTTTGACTTTTCCTTGGTTGACTTTTTGGCTTTGACTTGACTTTGGGTTTTCCATGCTTTTCCATTTCGTACTCGGTTTTGTCCGTTTTTGCTTGATTTTTCATCCTTTTCTCGGATATCCGTTTCCTGTATAGTATAAATGAAAACATACAAATACAATATATTTTTTGTACGTTTTTGGTTATTTAAGTCCGGTTTAAATGGAAAAGGATATGTGTATTTAAGCACATACCAAGTATTAACATGCCTGGCAATACTAATTGATGCTGCTGCACTTGGAGAACTTTGCTTAGCAGCATTAACTGGCATTAATCTAGACTTTGTTACAACTGCTGTTGGAACAAAATTTCTTTTAGGATGTGGGTGAGTCAATTTGATATGGTGATTCACCCTCTGAGCATTGTTCCATACTGGTCTAACTTCCCTTTGACCAATAACCCTTCCCATATTATTCGACACAGATTTTCCAACCATTTTATTCTCATAAAAGTTACAGTCCTTGATTAAATGATTAAGACTTCCATATACAAAACAAGCTTTCTTATTGAACTCAAAATCATCCCCTAGCTTTTGAGTCATTATTCCATTCCAATTTCTATTATCAACCCTAGGATTCTGACGTTTCCTAAGGTTTTAAGCTTGCCTATATGTGTGTTGTTCAATAACAGATTTCCTAGTGTGTTCATCTGATTTAACAAAATTGATTTTAGCATAACTAGGTTTATTCTGTTCAAATGAAGGTCTAATCACACAATCATCATCATTATCAGTCTCCCACTCTTCAATGATACGAGCACTAGGCCTAACATCTTTAGGTTGTTCCAAACTATCCTTACTAGACTTAGATGCAGTTTGTAACACCCCTATAAAATCATAACGCAGCGGAATACCACATTGGGGTGCTACTTCATAGTATAAAGTACAAGTCACAGAAAATGACCTCAAAAGGGACGTTAATAAAATGTCACATTCGATTAAAACTTCAGAGTAAAATCAGGTCCCAATAATTTATGATTTAACAAGACTACAAGATTTCAAACGTGAATCATTTTGTATATTTAAGGAAAAATAGTTATCGAATGTGAAGAAAACTGAGTCCTTGAGTTTTGTTGATATCCACGCGTCTCGAATGCTCCCAATGCTCAGCTAGCAAGATAATAACCTGAGAAAATACATGCAAAAACGTCAACAATAATGTTGGTGAATTCATAGGTTTAAGTAAAAACAGTATTGAAATAAATCGAGTAATATTTCAGTAAGAAAAGTAGCGTTACAATATTTAGAAGAATTGTTATCGAAATCCGAGTAGTAATTTAATAAATCAAATATGCCTAGTAGTGGATCACAAGGTATAAGATCAGCCAGCGACAGTATTTCAAAGTATAATTCAACAGAATACATTGCAACGAATACAATGTATCAATTCATCTTTATTGCATTGAGCTCATGACACCGAAACCTTGACGTTAACACATATCTTGTATGTAAATCAGTTGCCCCAAAACTAGGTATTATTGCCTTATACCTAAAATTCTAAATACAAATTGTCCGTTGACTGGGTGCTCGAAAGGATTCGATTCATACCCCCGGACAGGGCTGTCAAACCCAATAGATCTATTTATTTGTACTAGCGCTCACCCATTATAGGCAATTAACAGTTCATGATGTTGGGGTCTTTGGCAATAGTGACTCATGCAGATAATTTCATAAGCGGGTCAGGCATACCCTTCAAGCACTTGTGTTCCATTAGAAAAACAAAGTATGTGTTCAAAACTCACGGTTTTGTAAATAGATAATCGATGATCTCAAATCATATAGTAAGCACATCAAGCTTCAATAAATTCATGAGTAAACAACCAAGTATCAAACATGTATTAGAAATCATGTGGTAGGCAAGTAAAAGCTTTAGTAAAAACATTCATGTAACGCTTATGTAGTAGTAACCAATAAGTTTGCTTAAATAAACGAGCATGTATTCTCACCCCGAAAATAGTTTAAGAAAACCATTAAAAGAGAAAAGGTGGGGCTATGAACTCACCTTGATGTTGCAGAGAAACTAGCAGAAATGCAAATAATAATCACAGCAGCATAATGAGAATGGAACAGCTCGACTAGAAGATGCAGAATAAATTAACGGCTATATCCTACTACTTAGGTATAATGAAATTGGGTTTCCCTATAATTTGGTAACGGTCAACGCGACACGCTGATAAAGAATTGAGGTCAGGTTGGATGAGTTTGATGGTTAGGTTAAATAAAAACACCGAAAAGAAATATGCAAAGTAGTAATATAATCCGATATATTAACATATGAAAAGAAACATTATAAAATTCATGTGCGAAGTCATATAATAAAGACAAACTAACAAAGAATAATTCGCAACAGATCATACACTTACACGTATTAATTAAGAAACGTAAAAAATAATCGTAAACAAATATAATTCGACACGTTTTTGAAATTCACTTTACTAAATAATAAAACGTTCTTGCATAAAAGTAAACACACGTTTTAAAGTTACAAAATAAGTAAAAGATGTAATCTAAGTCATTACAAAAATTGATGACCCTTTTTTTTCTAGTCCAGGATTTATAAAAATAATATTTATAAATTAATATTTTATTTTCTTGACGGTTATTTTGTTAAAATAGTTATCTCGTTTGTAAAAGCATAGTTTTCGATCTTTCACCGGGTTATTGTATATTTATAATTTAATAGTTTTAAAAATTAACTTTGTCCATTTATCGGGTTTTTAATATAATAGAAATTTGCACTAATCATCCCTAGCCGATACTATTGGCACTAATCATCCCTAAGTGGTGAAACGTTCAGCAAAAATCATCCCTAAAGGGATGATTTTTGCAAAACTTTTTGTTAAACTTTTTGCAAAAATCATCCCCAATAAGGATGATTTTTGTTGAACATTTGCCACTCAGGGATGATTAGTGCCAATAGTATCGGTTAGGGATGATTAGTGCCACAAACTATAAACCACAGGGATGATTTTTGCAGTTTACTCTATATTTAAACTAGACAAATATAAGAAACAAAAATATATAAAACCAAACACACCATAATGAGTTGAACCAAACACCCTTTTAGGGGCAGTTTATCACAAATCCAAACGCCCCTAAAGGCTGTTAAACAACAAACCAAACGCCCTTTAAGGGCTGTTAAATGCAAAAACAAACACACCCTCGGCTAATTACTACAACCAAACGCAGCCATGTGTGGTCACAACCCAACCCGAACGCACCCTTTGTTGGTTGTTTTGGTGCGGCTGACCCAGAACCAAAACGCACCCTTTTCGGCTGTTTTTATAACACAAACCACACGCACCCTAGCTGTGATTTTTCATAGCCAAACGCACCCCTTTTCGGGTGATATAATTCCAACCGCACCCTCATTGGTGGCGGCTGCCACAATACCAAACGGACCCTAATGCTACAAACCAAACGGACCCCGCTATGGTGAAACCCACAGCCAACAACCACCCCCCTCAGTGGTGGTGGTTCATTACCACCGAAACCAAAACCACCCTTGGTGGTGGTGGGCTGTCGCTGAAAACAAACACCCCTTTGGTGGGGTTTTTACCACCGAAAACAAACCACCCATATGGTGGTGGTGGTGCTGGTGTACGGCTATGGTGATGATGAAGATGACGTCGGTGGAGTGGTGATGAAGGTGAGGTGGCAGCGGGTGGCGATGTAGATGATATGATGGTGATGTTGATGACGGTGGTGGCCGGCTGTGGCTGCCGGAGGAGGGGTGGCAGCGGCGATGGAGGTGCATGGCGGCGAGTGAGTGTGGGGATCGGACAGATCGGGTGATGGGGAGTATTTTTGGATTCGGCCGGAAAAGTCCGCCGGAAAACTTTTCCGGCGGCGGCGACGTGGTGGCCGGCGGTGGGCTGGTGGTGGCCGGATATTTGGAGAGGGAGAGAGAGTTATAGTGGTGTGTGTGTTTTATTTTGTAATAATGAAATAAATGTTATAAATTTTATTTATATATAAAACTTTTAAAATGAATTAGTAAGTGTATAATAGTTGAGGGTTAAAAGTGTAACTTTTTATTATACTTTTGATAAAAAGCGGTTCGAGACTCGTTTGAGCGACTTAACTAACGATTCGACGCGCGAAACTTGCGCCGTTGTTTTTCAAATAATTTTTCCAACAAAAACGAGTATTTACTTGATAATATTTCATAATCATTTTTATAACATTTATAAAAATGTTCGTTATTTATTTAGTGAACCGGTTACGTCTCGTCCGAAATAAAAATAAAAATAAATTTCTAACCCATATATTCGCGTTATCAACAAACGTTTTCGAATAAAATGATGACTAAATTTATTAAATATTTTTATTTAATAAAACTGTTAATTAAATATAATTTAATTATTTTCTCGTTTCTAAATCTTGCGAGGGCATTTCAGTCACCTTCTGACTGTTTTCGGGTCTCGGTCAAAACTAAAAAGTTGTCAGGAATGTCGTTTTACATCAAATTGCTTTAGAGTCCGAATAATGAAAACGTGATTTAGTGGTTCGTTTTTGATAAATTCTATGAATTAAATTATTTCCTTTTTCGTTTTCGAATCAAATAATTTAAAATAAATTTTATAAACGACAACATGTAATAATAAATATGATTTATTATTTAAATATGTTCCGAAAATTGACGGTTGTTATAGTCTTCCCACCTTAAGAGAGCGCCGTCCCGGTGCTCAATTTGTTTTATTCGTCCTTGGTTTACTAGTGATTAGATGAGTGGATATACCTAGGTCATTGTCGAGGTTTCCAACGAAAGCTTGAGTGAACAAAGGTCAAAGCATAGGATATATGCAATCGATATGAGCGAATGAATCAAATGTAATGAGAATCTTCAAATGAAAGGTTGGAATACATGACTCGAAGAAAAGCCATTGGAACGAAGAATTTAACAAGTCGTCAATTCTTGAAAGTGGTTAATGATTTATTACTATTAGATTATCAAGTTCGCGGCGGTCGATACACATTCGGAAAAATCCATATAACAAATCACGAGTCGAAAGAAGTTCATAGCCCAAAGAATGATTCATACGGACGAACACACGCTATGTCGGATACACATAAGCCCACTCATTTATAATTTGTCACTTACAAAAAGAAGCGTCCCAATCCTTGTAAGTAAGAATTTATAAACTTATGGTTCGGCGGTTTATAATTTTCTTATTCAAATGAAGAGGCGTCCCAATTCGTTTCAATAAGACAATTATAAATCATCCTACTTAAGTATCGCCGGCACAAAACACGATATTAAAACAATGTAACGTAAATGCTTGAAGTTAATCGTAAGAGATCAAAAGAAAATAGCCCACATGTATAGGTATTCTTATATAATACCAGTATTGACGCTCGACGGAGTAAATGAGAAATCAGGAAGTACGCGAAAATCGAAGTTGTCAATATATATATAATTGACCGATATAAGGTAATAGTAATACGTCATAAGATAGACGTGAGAGGGTGAAATCATAGCCAAGTATTATATACTAATTATTAATGTAACAGCAATAGGGATGCAAAAGAGAGCATATAAGTTACCTGGGAGCAAGCGCGCATGGATATCGGACAATGGTGAAAGACTCTTAAAATTTTTCGAAAAACGGTTATAGTCTAGGGTTTTGAAAACGACCTAGTTCGCTATAACGAGTGCTCTGATACCAATCTGTAACACTGATATGTGTTTAATTACACATACCATTTTTCATTTAAAACGAACTTAAAAGAATAAAAACATACCAAAAATACATTTTAGATAGCTTTGACAAAGTAGGAAAAATAACATCATCAGCATCGGTTGAGGAAAAAGCATGTCCCTTTGACCAGCAGCATGAACATCATGAGCAATTAAACTGCTTTTCATTTGAACTGCAAGTATCATCTTAGAGATACAAAAGCACATCTGATAGTTTGAGCTTGAGCTGATTGCTTTTAATCTCAGCTTCATACACCTTCAAGTTGTTGTACAAATCGTCCATGCTCAACTCATCTAGATCAGCTTTGTTACGCATGATTAAGGAAATATTGATCCAAGCTGATGGTAGAATTCTTAGCGACTTAAGATTTGCATCTTCCTGGGAGATAACTTCACCATGAATTTCTAATTGGCTTGATTAGTCTTAAAACTATCATGTTTTATCCATTCCTTTCAGGTTTCCCCCCTCTCCTTGATGCAATAAAAATTCTTATATTGAGCTGCTTCAGAATGGTTTTCTGCATTTCCCCTTTTGATTCTTTAGTTGCATCCAAACTGGCCCTTGATTGCATCCATAAGGTCTATGCATCCCTTTGATTCCATGAAACTCTCAATAGGTGGCTCATCATGAATGGCCAACAAAAAGAGTGTTTTTTTGCTTTTAATTCATTCTTTCTTGCTATCTTTTGTTTAGCAATTTTGGGAGGAATGGGACCTTCAGTACTAGCTGATGAAATAGCAGGCGCATCACCATTTATAATAACCTCCCAAAGAGCAAAATCAGTGTGAGTAAGATATTGCTCCATTCTTATGCTCCATATATCATAGTCTCCTGTTTTGAGTATAGGAAGTTTTAGTACAAACACTATTTTAGTTTCTGACTGTGATTTCATCTTCTCTTTGATTATGAGATCGTGTATAGATATATTGTTCTTCTTATTCAGAGTTTCTCAACAAGCTCTGATACCACTTGTTGATCCCTTCTTGACAGATCTTACTTAGCTTGTTAAAGCTTAGTTATATTGGATAAATCCAAGACAACTATAGTAGAAACTAAGATTGAGAATATCACAAACTATGCGGAATCTAGTTTCCAATACCAAGAAGAACAATGAAACAGTAAAAACAAGATCTTTACTAAACTTTCAATATATTAAATACTATTTTGAGTTACAAAATAGCTATGAATACTAACTAAGATTGTTATGCAAACTATGAATACTAATATGAAAAACTTGATATCCAGATCTATGCCGTAGAGTTCCTTTTATACACCAACGAAACCCTAATGGGTTTACAAAATGCGTCAAGTGATCATGCATATCTATTCCTAATATAACTCATGCATATCACTTTAGCAGTACTAACTATATAACAAACAATACTAATTAACAGTACTAATAAACTGCTAGTACTAACAATTTGTACTGGCAGTACTAACTAAGCTTTATAGTACAAGTCTTTTTTTATGGCAGTACTAATTTAGCCAGCGAGTACAAAGTTATAGAAGCCCTTATTCCAACAACCATTCTTCAATAATAAGGGCATAATCAATTATCTAAGTGCCTTAGCTCTCTTCACAAACATAGATTTACTATTCTCAATGGTATATGCTTAAATACACATACCTTTTACCTAATTAAACAAGCTAAAAAGACCAATAATGACCAATAAATACAGAAAAATGCATTGTATTTGTTTGTATTATGAATTGTGTCTTGCAGGTAACAGATATTTAATAAAAGGACGAAAAACGAAGCGAAAAACAACAAAACCAAGCACGAGAATGGAAAGAGCATGAGAAAACCAAAGCCAAAGGTGAAATCATCTCAATCCTTGCCCAAATTCCATAAAATAGCCCATTTATATTGAAAAGTCCAAAATACACTTAACAATTAGTTAAGTTATTGCATTGGAGGTCCTTGAGTTTTGCATTATTAGTCCTAAAGGACTAACATCGGTAGTCCTTACACCATTTCACCTAAGGTCCTAAACCATAAACAACCGTTAGTCCACATCCATATAACCATAATCCAAAACTTGTTTTCTGGCCCATAATTATAATAAAATCCCATACCCGGTCCAAATCTAAATCTATAACAAAAAGGGTCAAATGAGTCAATTTCACTGTATATCATTTTCACCTTTTCCCTCCCAACACACAATACAAACGACCGTGGTAAAAATCAAGCTACACAAGCACTCTCGTCCTTTTAGAAACATTCTCCTAACACCTCTGACAACTCACAAATCCACGTTGGCAATCAAGCTACACAAGCACTCTCGTCCTTCTAGAAACATGGTCATTTGTCATCCCAAATCCATCTCTTTTATGTCATCAGGATGGATTTGTTGCAAGTCCTCATGTGCAAGTTGAGGACTATTTGGTTGACTAGTAAAGAATGAACAAATAACAACATCACCTAAGTTATCAATATTTGTAGAGTAAGTAGTATTAAATTGAGTGCTAGCAGTAGAAACTCCATGAGAAGTATTAACTGCTTCATTAGTGCTGCTAGTGTTGTTATTTGAAGAGGACACAAAATCCATGTGTTTGTGTGCTTGAATTTGAGCTAGTCATTCCTTTGACTTCTGGTTCATACACCTTGAGGTTGTTGTAGAGATCATCCAGGCTCATTGTATCTGATGACATCAAATAACATCTATTTTATAGCATCATTTATCCCATGTTATTAACACATTTTGTATAGTTATTGCAAAGAATTGTTACGTAATCGTTTATATTTGAGAATTGCAATAATTATGGAGTAATTGGTGAAAGTTAGCAAAAGGTGCGCATTTTGGAGCTTAAATGAAGATATTTTGAAGATTACTATTCTGAAGACCAATACGCCGTATCCATCAAGGAAGATACGACGTATCCGTGCCTGCACTCACCAAAGACCATAGAAGGATAAAGCTCAATACACCGTATCCAGAGAGACTCAATACGCCGTATTCAAGATATAGTATTTGAATATTCTAGAAGATATCAAGCGTGGTCCCTACTCTAAGAAATCCCCAATACGACGTATCTAACACTTGGATACGCCGTATCCAACCGACTTCCAAACCTTATAAATAGAAAACTCAAAAATGAGTTTTTGGTGTGCTAAATCATATTCTTGATACCTAAAACATAAAAGTCGATTTTCATAGGAGAAAAAGAGTAGAAGAGGTCGAGCAACGTTATTAATTCCATAGGAGACAACGTGTAATTCCATATACTTTAGTAATCGTTCAGTTTTTGGTATCATTCGTTAACTCGGTTAGTTTACCTTGGCTAAATAATTGCTCTTATATTTATTATGACGTTTTAAGTCTAATACCTTCGGGTATTAGCTATTATTATGAACATCTAAATTTTTGGTATTTGTTTATCTTGATTTCTTGATTTATCGTTGTATGCTTGTTTATATTTATCAATATATACTTGTTTACGCGCTTTTGTATGCGACCTATCAATCAAGTGGATCTAGTGAAGCGAACCAAGTAGATTTAGAGTCTGGGATAGCTCTCCATATAGTAATTTATACATCTAGAATTATAGTTACATAAATATTGTCCTTCTAAGTCTGTGTATATTTTTCTGTTAATCACCTCTCTTATTCTTCTTCTATTATAAAACACTATGGCCTCTAGGAACCTCCTTTTTATTCACCAGGATTCCCTAAACATCTTACAATACTTGTCCTTACGTATATCAAATATTTTAAACAAATAAGTGATACATATCTTTACCAAAATATCTCATACAAATCACATAAGCAGTACTAACTAACACAGGCATACTAACTTCTTTACTAGCAGCATTAACTCATTCAACAACATTAACTTTTGTACTAGCAGTAGTAACATTACACTAACTGTATTAAACTACTTAGGCATATTTTCCCAGTCTTTACTCAAAGCAGTCTTAACTTCCACAACAGTAGTAACTTCTTCAGTATTAAGTAACTTTGTACTGGCAGTGTAACTTCACCAGCAGTCTTAAACTTAGAATAATTTTCATTGGAAAATCTCCAGCACACAACTTGACTGACAGCATTAACAACAATAGTTAAAACGCTCTCCTTTTCTTTTCGACGATAAATCATCTTCTCTTTGACGAAAACATCTTTCTCTTCGACGGAAACATCTTTCTCTTCGACGGAAACATTCTTTCTCTTTGACGAAAACACTCTTTATCTTTCGATCACACCTCTTCCTTCTCACTCAACCTCGCCTTTACAACCATAGAGATGACTAATCTCTTTCCTCTACTATTTTCGCTATCACCTTTAAGATAACCTTATACCTCGTCATGAGATTGTTTTATGAACATTCACAATACTCGAGAAGACCACTATTCGTCTTGATATTGTCAAGCTCGTCGCCTTCATCTTCGTTTGTTTTCTTCTTTATTATTGTTATCATTATTATTATTATTATTATTTTCGCGTATGAAACACACCAAAGATACGTCACCATTTCCTTCGGGACAATGTTCAAATGGAAACATCTCTATTAGAATAGGTTGCGTCTGAAGATAACATCGTCGACATTCTTTCTTTACCCCTCAATCACGAATCGTTAAATTGTCTTTGTGTAGGTCTAGGAATGATGGAACGCATTCCGTAAATCTTTCTCTTCTTTTCTACTAGTCTCGATTCAAGTCTATTCTTTATTCCATGCGTCGTGGCAACTTAACTACTTCATCCGAAGTACTTTGAGTATTTTAAATTAGCGAAATGAAAATTAAAATGTCACTCCTTTTACAAAATTCGTCAAGCCCTAAACTCCTCTCCTGTTGGCGGTCCGGAGGCCCCTAGATCTATTCTAGCGGCCCCCAGATATATCTGGGACCGCCGGCAGCAGGCTTTAGATATCTGTCATTTCTTTTCAAATCATTAAACAAACTCACCCTTTATTTTTTCTACTGCTAAGAGCTGACGTCTTTCCTACACCCAAACCTATGCCCAATATCTTTCTATATATCAATGGGTCATCCTCACATCCTAACACTCATAAGCATCATTGCTTATGTTGTTAATAGTCAAGTGAATTTCATAATGAAATGCGTCTCATTCTCAAATACAATCCTTACAATCGTCATACTCACAAATCTCCTCACATCTTGGTCCTCACTTCTCGTAAACCTCTTTTCTCACCTCGAATGGTCTTTTCACTTCTAAACGGTTCCTCTCTTTCTCAATAATCTTCTCACTTCGGATAGTCGTCTCACTTCTAATAGTCCTTTTACTTTCGATGTTTCTTCTCACTTCTAAACGTTCTTTTTCACTTCTAATAAGTCTTGTCTCCTCTAACGTTTCCTCTCACGTCTAAACGTTTCTTCTCTTTTAATAGTCTTGTTACTATTAAAATTCCTCCTATATCTCTCCTAACTTAATTATTTCATCCGAAATATTTAAGTAATTTGCGAAATGCAAATGTCACTCCTTCGCTAAACTTGCCACTTTCTAGAAAGTGAAGAACATAAAGAAGATATTCAATCTTCAAGTGTTATTGAGTCACCACATTGTTGAGTCTCTCATCATTCTTCCACCATGAAAGAACTACCTCATTTCACATCCCACCTTTGTTCCTCAACATTGTCAACCAACAAAACACCAAACAAACCTTTGAATTCCCAATCATCCACTTTTGTCTCGATAGGATCATATGCACATCAATTGTTAGTGAAAATGATATATCAATATTTTCTATCAACCTCTCGTCAACATGTTCCTTCTTTAGTATCACTCATCTTTTCCCACTTTTCGGCTTTATGGAATCATTTTCATTCCCATCCAAGAGCATATCGTCTCCATCCTTGTCTTATTTTTCTTTTCATTCTTTATATATATATATATATATATATATATATATATATATATATATATATATTATTGACATATTTTGCCAAGATATTAAGTGTCATTCGTCTACTTTTAAAAAGTCATTCTCATAATATGTTTGTGTCAATGAATAAACGAATCCAATTCTCGTTTATCAAAAGTCGATCTAATGTTTCTCCGTAAACATATGTCTTGAGTTTTTTAATTATATCATTTAGATTGTTGTTTTTTAAATAATGATTGCATGTGTCTAACTTCTAACTTTCTTTCAAAAGTGTCATACTTTAGAATAATAAAACCTAAAAGTGCATGTCTAGTTCCCCGCTAATGTTTTGCTATATGTATATGTGCACTTGTCTACTAACTTTTTTTGTAGCACAACAATATCTTGATTCCTTGGTGCCCCAAACAAGAGGGAGCATACACCAAGGGGGAGCACATGCAAACGTTTTGCTCATTTAAATTGCATCGAACTTCTTGAGCATCGATGATAATTTATTTGATCCATGGATCCGTTAGAGTCAATATACAAGGAATGTAGTTATCATGGGGATGCAATAAGCAATGGGGAGCTAGGAGCTATGTGGTTTAATAACATGGATTTAGTTTAACCATGATGATAGAAGACTTTACTAGGATGATGCAAGCTTACCTTTATAGGAAGATAAATACGATGAAGGGTTTATTCATACTCTAAATACTTCACCTCCTCCACTTCAAAATCACCCTAAACCTTAAGGTCATCCTCTCATACCTTCAACTTATATATTTGAAGTACCTACTTTCTTTTCATGCCTCATTCTTATCTATCACGACATCCTCTAGATTATCTAAGAAACACAAAATCACCTCAACTGTATTTCTCATGTTGTCTTCTCATTCCTCCAACCAATATACTTGGATCACCTACCTTTTCCTCATTCCTTCAACTTATACACTCAAAGTACCTACCTTCTTCTCTTGCCTACCTCTCATCTCTCATGACCTTTTCTAAACTATCCAAGGAACACACAATCACCTTCACCTTTATTTCTCATATCTTCTCCTTATACCTCAAACCTATATACCCGGAGCACGTACCCACTTCTCATGTCTTCTTTTCAAACTTCCAACATATATGTTCCAACCATAATCCACATTATACCCTTTGGCTTCGACAAAAGTGGGAGATGGGAGAGTGTAAACGAGTAACTTTTAAACTTTACTATGTGTTATAGTTTACATAGTTTGTCATCATCAAAAGGGGGAGATTGTTAGTGCAAATATTATGATATTTAATCTATACGATCTCTTTATGTTTTGGTGATGACAAACATGTGACTTGTAATACGTAACGTAAAGTGCTTAAGTTACTCGTAATCACAAATCAACAATGCATACATGCATCAACATCTCTTGATGTCTCTAGTATGCATCAAGACAGACATTGGTTTACACCCGGCGTAAATCACATAAGGTATGTACAAACAAGCATTAAACTTGTAGGATGATCAAAGAAATAAGTTTTTGTCTTAAACTTTACATTTTTATAAATGTAACAAAATAACTTTTTCAAAACTTAAATAGACAAATTATTTTTAAATTATAAAGAAATGTTTTATGTGGTAATTATTTCAAAATTTAAAATCTGGTTCTTTTCCCCTAAGACATGTTTAACTTTTACCAGACAAGCTTGTCACCACAAAAAGACAAAAACAGGAGCGTCTATCGAGGCGGTCCCTTAAATAGGTCCGTGGCCCCCTTAAATATCCGGCGGCCCCCTAATATATCTGGGACCGCCGTTTCCTGACAGGTTGTTTTTCAGTTCCTATAAGTAATGGCTCACCTCCAACTATTTTCACAACCCTTTTGCACGATTTTCTTTTAGTTCTTTCTCTCTCTAGATCTCACTAAATCTTTAATTATTCAACTTGGTTAATCTTTTTTA
>BQNB010136229.1:0-12805 GCA_026074375.1 Tanacetum coccineum
TTTACATTTTGTTATTATCAAAACGTTGAGAGGTCGAAAAATATAAATAACGTTTTTAGACATTATTTGTATTAACATTCTTCTAAAGGCGATGACTTAGGAGGAGGACTTTCGTCGAATTTTACATTAAGAGATTCTTCGATTCTTATGGTTTTCTTATTTAGAATAATGTAAGCTTTAATATTAGGTGAATATCCAAGGAATATACCTTTGGTGGATTTAGGGTCAAATTTTGTGAGACAATCTTTAGTGTTAAGGATAAAACATTTACTACCAAAAACTTTGAAATATTCTAAAGAGGGCTTTTTGCTTTTTGAAATCTCATACGAAGTTTTTCCAACGAAAGGTATAATAAGAATCCTATTTAAGATATAAGTGGAGGTGTCGACAGCATCATACCAAAAATTTTGAGGAATTGATTGTTCATTAAGCATTGTTCTAATTATTTCTTACAAAGTCCAATTTTTACGTTTGATGAGGTGTCATTTTATACACTATTTCAGGGTCATTTAACCCCCTAAATCATGCAAATATGCCCAGGTTATGTGCTTAATCGTTTTTTTTCAGGTTTTTAGCACTTGGATGACATTTAGAGGAAATACACGTGACTTGGGCTCATTTAGAGAAGAAACAGACAAGACTATGGACCTATACCAAATCTATTAAAGAATTATGCTCACGGAGTGTGGAGACGGCGTCACATGCATAAAGAGAGCCGTCGTGCTCTATCTAGTGACGGCATCAGAGAATTGACTACGACGTTAGGACGTAACCGACTTAAATCAGATATAGAAGATTCTACTTTGTGACGGCGTCGCGACTACAACTGGACGCCGTCACAATGATTTCTCTATATATACAAAATCGAATTTAGGGTTTTAAGTGTGTAACTTTGTATAACTTTTGGGAGCCGAACCCTAAGTAATTTGCCAGCTTTTAGGCCGTCTTTAGGGCTTAAAAACCCTATTGTAACTGACCTTAATCCATGTTTTAAACAAGTAAGATTGTTTATCTTTAATCATTTTATATGTCTATGTGTTGTTTGATTGATCTATGTTCTTGCTTTCTTTATAACATGTTAGGCTAAACCATCCCTTGTATTTACTTATGATTGCATGAAAGTTGGATTGTAGATCCTTTTACTGTTGCTTCTTGTGATAAATGTGCGCGCTAGGCTTTAGAAAACTAGCCTTAAGATATTAAATTGGCATAGACATCTAGGGAAACGCGAGAAGTGTAGAAAAGATACCATCGATAATAGTCTTCATACTACCTTACCCCTAATATGGTTGATCCCTCTTAAGATATTTCAATTGCATTTAATATACTCTTAGGGGCCTTGTAATAGTCTTCATATTACCTTATTTGCGCGTTTCCTTAACGAAATATTAAATAGACGGCGAGTTCGTGTAATTCGTTCATGACTTAGGAAATACTTATATAGAACAAGGCAACATGTTTAGGAGAAGCAATCTAATGAGTAATGCATAATTAAGTAAATACACTATCTTATCATAAAATTATCACCAGTAGTATAAATTATATTTAGTTTAATTAATTAGTTAATCAACCAACCTCTCAAACCATTGATTCTATTTGCTTTCTATAAAATATAAAAATACAAAAAGAATCTCCTTTCAATCTCGTAGATCTCGGCTAAGCCCTGTGCGAGCCTTCCCAACCTATTCTTCTAGAGAACGATAACAACCCTTGAGTCTTGCCTATACTACACTGCAACGATTAGGTACACGGCCTAGGGAGTTGTAAAACTTCATGTATAAGTCTTTACGACAACGCACATCAAGTTCTTGGCGCCGCTGCATGGGGAATACTTAGGTTTCAACCATTGTTTAACTTAGGTCTACTCTCTTGATTCCTATCAAGGGAGAATTTTATTTTCAGTAAATTAGCTTTCTTGTAGTCTATCTTTTCTTTGTGCCTTTTGTTTGTAACTCTTTCTTTCACCATCATGATGTATGAAAGACCTCTTACCACACCCTTTTAAAACCCACCACGAAACACAACCTTCCAATTCCAAAGATATACCTTGGTGTTCCAACAACATCAAGATGAATCTATCTATGATGCGTGGACTCATTTCAAAAGCGTAATCCAAAGAGTCCCTCATCATGGCCCTGATTTATTGTCCCTTACTCAATTCTTTTATGATCATGTTGATGACTATACCCGAATGGACCTTGACTTTGCAGCAAATGGGAACCTTAGGGAATTAAGTGGTGAAGAAGCATGAGAATCCATAGAAAATTTTGCCTAGGCCAAAAAAGAATGGGACAACCCACCAAACATTATTTCTGAACAAGAATTATCAAATTTGAAGGCTCAAGCAAAAGATTATTTGGAAATGAGAAGGTTTGGGTTGAGATGCATAGGGGTATAGCATGGGATAAGGTGAAAAATCCAAACCCACAAAGTACCCCACAAGTCCTCTCATCATTTGAGAAAAACACACCGCCTTTAACTTACCCGGATGAAGTAGAAGAGATTATAGGAATCCCGATTGAGGTAGAACCTTTAGACGAAACACCACTAGAGGATTTAGGATCGAATACTTCTAATCATGACATTCCTCTTAGCTCTAGGAAAAATCCTAGTTTTGATGAACCGGAGCCTCAACCACAACCCTTTCCTACTTTCCCATTCTTAGAAGTAGATCTAGGAGAAGAAATAGACCATGAACCGCCCATCAAAGCACCTAGTCTGGATAGTTTTAGGATGAAGGAAGTAGACCATTTGACTATTCATACACCGCCTTTACCTCATATGGCGTCTTTTCACCCTAAGGATACGTATTGCTATTATCACCCATGCATTGATGATCCTAAGAAACATTATGGATTTAAGCCAGGTTTATTAGGACAAAGTGGATCCCTAGGTGTTGATTTTTCGAATATGGAGATGATAGAAGATGATTGGCAATTAAAACCCAAAGAAGTTTCTTTTCTTGGAGAAGGACTTAATTTACCCGTTAGGCCAAAAGAATTAGAAAATGGTAGGATTAAAAAACACACCATTTGGAGCATACAATTAAACGACCACTTTTTTAACATATGGCTCGTTCCCATCACAATGGTGTGTACTGTTACTATCACCCACACTTGACCTTAAGTGTAAGGGAACCCTCTCCTTTGTCTGTTAAATAAGGGTAGAGTCAGGCTCGTGACTCGAACAAAAACAAGCGCTTTTTAGGAGGCAACCCAATTCTTTTAATTCAATGCATTTTAGGAGTGTCATGTGTGTTTTAATTCTTTATCATTTATTTTTATATGTTTGAATTATTATTTAATCATGCTTTGCTTTGTTTTTAATCTTGTCTTATTGACAATCAAATGTATTTTGCATAAAATAAGTGTAGGGGAAAAATATCCAGTTTTTAAGAACCAATTCAAACATATTAAATAAATTGTTTAGATTAATTCGCGCCAATTTTTAGTCATATGATTGTATTGACTAATCTCAGGTTTCATGCAGTAATTCATACAGGAAATAACTTATATAATCGCGTGCAGGATGTTTTTCAAAGAAAACGAAAAGTAAATTTTCTCAAAGGCTGGAGACGGCGTTAGGATTTATCCTGACGGCGTAGTGAGCCCTGCTACAGGAAAATTCAAAAATTTTCAAGTATTTTCGAAAAATAATTTACACAACATTTAAAATTTGTAATTCTTTCATAAACCTGCAGAAGCCTATGATTATATCATTACTCTCATCTTATTTTTACTGCTTTCATAGAGTCAAACCCTAAACTCTCATTGTATTTATATCTATCCCCCCGATTTTATGCTTGGTGTAGTTGTCTTTGTCTTTGATTACATGTTATATTTGATGAGAAGAAGCTTGGAAGTTCTTAGGAAGTTTCATTACATGATTCTTGGATGACGATTTAACCAGTTATCACATGTTTCTTTTCCATTATTGAGCAAACCAGAGGAGTCTAGTTTCTTTTACTTGTTTTCTTTTCCCTTTATTCGTTTTTAGGAGAAGGGATCACTTAGGTCGGTATCGAGTAAAAAAGTCTCTTTAGGTGAAAGAGGAAGCAAACTCCAACTGGACCACTCTGATCTTGGAAAAAAAGGAAGTCATACAAACCACGACCTAGTTCGGATGGTGTAGGAGCACAAACCCCTTACTATGCTAGGAGGACTCTAGACTGTATTTTAGTCAGAGAATGGGAAAAGCTAGAGCTGGCTGAGATCAATCACTATTAAAAGATGCCCCTTGTATTTAGAAGAATGTTGAATTATAAGGGAGCTAAACCCATAAAACCCTTAAAAGAACATGTGGAGACTGAAGCTTTGATATAAAACCCAATCGACTGGAATACAACCACTCCTAAAAAGGAGACGAACATGGCAATACCAAGTTAAACTGATGACCAGATGGAGAGGAGTTTACCAAAACCCTACAATCAATCCCCACCTCTAGAAAGCTCTTCGAAAGAGAAAGCCCAAGGGAAATCATCAACTTGGACCACTTCTACGACACTCCTAGGACGTGTGACTTCGAGTCTAGCTACAAGACTCATAAATAAAGAAAAGCGCTTCTTGGGAGGCAACCCAATGTTTATTTTTATCGCATATTAGGAGTGTCTTGTGTTGTAATTCTTCTCATTTGTTCTTTTATGTTTGAATTCATCATTTTTGTAATCATGCTTTGTTTTGTCTTTAACCTCGTCTTAATTTCAATCAAATGTATTTTGCAACAAAATAAGTGTATGGGAAATATCCGGTTTTTAAAAACCAATTCAAACGTGATAAATAAATTGCTTAGATTAATTCGCGTCAGTTTCGAGCATAAAGATTGTTTTGACTAATCTCAGGTTTCATGTAGTAATTCATAGAGGAAATAACTTATATAATCGCGTGCAGGAATTTTTTCAAAGAAAACGAAAAGAAAATTTTCTCAGAGGCTGGAGACGGCATCAGGATTTATCTTGACGGCGTCGTGAGCCCAGCTACAGAAAAATTCGAAAATTTTCAAGCATTTTTGAAAAATAATTTACACAACATTTAAATTTTGTAATTATTTTATAAACCTACAGAAACCTATGATTATATCATTACTCTCATCCTATCTTTACTGCTTTCATAGAGTCAAACCCTAAACTCTCATTGTATTTATATCTATCCCGCCAATTTTATGCTTGGTGTAGTTGTCTTTGTCTTTGATTACAGGTTATATTTGATGAGAAGAAGCTTGGAAGTTCTTAGAAAGTTTCATTAGACAATTCTTGGAGGACGATTTAACCAGTTATCGCATGTTTCTTCTCCATTATTGAGAAAACCAGGGGAGTACTAGTTTCTTTTAATGTTTTTCTTTTCCCTTTATTCATTTTTACGGGTACTTCTATAGAACAAGAACATTGGGGATAATGTTCAACTTAAGTGTAGGGGGAATAAGCCTTAGAAACTATTCCTTCAATTTCCATTTGCTTGTTCCTTAAAATGATGGGTAATATATCGAAACATAGCGTAAAAGGTAATTTTGACCCAAATTTAAAAAAATTATGACACATACCGACGAAAACCGAGTATTAATAGCGTCTCATGGATAGGAATTTATATGACTAGCACAAAAACCCTTAAAATTCCACCCCAAAAATATGAGGTTCGCATTTAGATCTTTAGGAATTCGGGTACTCATTTTTGATACTCAAGATAATTTATACCTTTAGCTTTCTCGAGTTAAGGTTCAAATGCAGTCATATGTGTCTATTCCGTCATTACGAATGTGTACGTATGGTCTTTGTCGCCTTTTCTAGAGCATTGGTATCAGTATTAAATTATATGAGTGTACCGGTAGTATATTAAATTCTAGAACTTGTTTTTGTGATGCATCCCGAGACCGCATAGTAAGTATTAGGATTTGCTAGAAAAGAGGCACTAGGATTAACCCATGTTTTAAACTTGTATTTGTTATAATGGTCACATCGATCATGTAACTATCCCACACCCTTGCCATGCACTCATTTTAGTGCAGAATACCCCTAGTACAACCCTCCGAGCCTATCCTTTTCACGGTTCTCGTAATTTTCTAGTTAAGCCGGACTATTAATGAAGAGCATTGTTAACCCTTAAACTAATCGTTACACCCAAATCGCCTTAGCCTACCTTGTATGTACTCGCTTTTAGTACATTATTGTTTTAACCCAAGTTAATTATTGAGTACACGGTTGCTAAGTCCTTATCCTTGTAAATACAGTTTTGGGATGATTGGGATTCATGGTAGTATTCATCTTATGAAGAATTGGGGAAGAAGTAACTTATTACCCCCAATAGAGCTCAATAAGCTCCATGTTATGTTGATCCGCCTCAATTCGGGTCATTAGTTAGATTGTAAATATCGAGTATGTAAAAGTTCAAGTGTAGGGGTGATCTATAAACCCCCATGATGTATTATATGTTTGAGCAATGGCAGAGCAAAAGTGTACAAAAAAATATATATGTAAAAAAGAAAAAAAAATGTACTAGCTGCCATTTGCTTATGTTATGTTTATCATAGAGTTGAGAAAAGAAAAAAAGGAGATGGATGTAGAGTTTTGTAAAGTTTGTATATCTTGTCCGAGTCTTTGGCTTAGAAACCCAACCAACGTGTATTCGTATAAATAATTAGCTAATAATTCTACTCCAAATTCACCCAAAAGTCACTCCCCAAATATATCCCATCCATTTCCGTTTCCGTTAATGTTATCTTACACCTACACCCCACAACCCTTTAAAGACCTCTTTGATAGTAATAATTTAATATTTGCGTCCAGTGGTGGAGGTTTGATCATTTACCAAGCCTATGGTAATTTATATGCTATGACAGGTAATGAGTGTTAATTTTCTGTTTCTCATAGTTGTTATAATTTATTATACATCCGAGTGAAAGAGAGAATCTCAAACACTTATGTGAGGTGCTAGTATATACTTTCCGTGCTTTTAATTATGAGGTCTAGAAGGTTGTGTTGTAAAATTCTTTTAAAGAGTAGGTTAAATTGCCTCAATATTGCTATTGTCTAGGTAGAAAAACCCATTTGCTTAAGGACAAGCAAATCCCAAGTGTAGAGGTATTTGATGAGGTGTCATTTTATATACTATTTTAGGGTCATTTAACCCCTTAAATCATGAAAATATACCCAGATTATGTGATTAATCATTTGTTTTTGGGTTTTTAGCAATTAGATGACATTTAGAGGAAATACACGTGACTTGGGCTCAAGAAGAAACAGACAAGACTACGGACCTACACCAAATCTCTTGAAGAATCGTGCTCACAGAGTGTGGAGACGGCATCGCAAGCATAAAGCAACGCCGTCGCGATCTTTCTAGTGACGGCATCAAAGAACTGACGACGACATCAGGACATAACCGACTTAAATCAGATCTAGAAGATTCTACTTTGTGATGGCGTCGCGACTATAACTGGACGTCGTCGTGACGATTTCTCTATATATAAAAAACCAAATTTAGGGTTTTGAGTGTGTAACTTTGTATAAAATTTGGGAGCCGAACCCTAAGTATTTTGTCAGCTTTTAGGTCGTCTTTAGGGCTTCAAAACCCTATTGTAGCTGACCTTAATCCATGTTTTAATCAAGTAAGATTGTTTATCTTTAATAATTGAATATGTCTATGTGTTGTTTGATTGATCTATGTTCTTGCTTTCTTTATAACATGTTAGGCTAAACCCTCCTTTGTATTTACTTATGATTGCCTGAAAGTTGGATTGTGGATTCTTTTACTGTTGCTTCTTGTGATGAATGTGCGCGTTAGGCTTTAGAAAACTAGCAATAAGATATTAAATTGGTATAAATGTCTAGGGAAACGCGAGAAGTGTAGAAAGGATACCATCAGTAACAATCTTCATACTATCTTACCCCTAATATGGTTGATCCCTCTTAAGATATTTCAATTGCATCTAATATACTCTTAGGGGAATTGTAATAGTCTTTATACTATCTTACTTATGCGCTGCCTTAACGAAATATTAAATAGACAGCGTGTTCGTGTAATTCGTTCATGACTTAGGAAATACTTACACAGATCATCACGAGTGTGACAAGGCAACAGGATTAGGAGAAACAATCTAATGAGTAATGCATGATTAAGTAAATACACTATCTTATCATAAAGTTATCACAAGTAGTATGGATTATATTTAGTTTAATTAATGAGTTAATCAACTAACCTCTCAAACCATTGATTTTATTTGCTTTCTATAAAATATAAAAATACAAAAAGAATCTCTTTTCAATCCCGTAGATCTCGGCTAAGCCCTGTTCGAGCCTTCCCAACCTATTCCCCTAGAGAACGATAACAACCTCCGAGTCTTGCCTATACTACACTGCAACGATTAGGTACACTGCCTAGGGAGTTGTAAAACTTCGTGTAGAAGTCTTTACGACAACCGCACATCAAGTACCTAACCCACACTTGTATGTTATTAGTCGAGGGTCTTCTTTCTCATACCGTGTCTATTAGAATCGACTCTCTAGGCTATGTTAGGGATTGATTCTTAAATCAACTTTTATTCAATTTGGTTGTAAGGGAATTCTTGTATCTTAGTTATCGAGCCTAGATCATTAGGTGATTTATTTGGCGTTTTGGTATACTTCCAAATGGAAGTGATTAGTGGTCCTAGTGATCTTTGTGGTCTTAGGAGTAAGTCGAATCATAGGTTTTTAAGGGTGGAATACCATTGGGAGTATCTCTTCTTAGTGAGTGTCGATCTTTTTTGGGTAAAGGGTTTCCCCAATAAATTACTCCAAAAAACGATTCAGTACAAAGGATGTGGGTGAATCCCACATCTCAACCCGTTACACAGGCAAAAAAGCGAACATAACAAACATAACTACTCCATAGGAGGATACTGCTAGAACTAGATTACAATTGACTCAACAAACATAAAAAAAATCTATTTCTTCTTCCTGCCACGAACTGTGATATCAAGATCATCACAAATAGACTGAAGGTGCTCAGACATATTATTATTCTCGTACATATCGTCATCATACGGGTCGTAATCGTCATTATCCGGATATGAATCCCTCTAATGTTCCAACAAGCTATTAGTACCATAACCTTTATCACTTCCACCTTTACCACTTGTTGAAAGCCTTAAGTTAGCAGTTTCATCAAAAACCGCTTCCATTTCACTATCACTATCCACAATACCCGTAGGAACAAGCGGGTTCCCATCATCATCTACAAACCTAAGTTTACCATCACAAATTTATCATTTTATTTTCTTGATTTTCTCAACAATAGGAGTATTACTAGAACTAACATTTATGGTTCCCTTATCAGCCAAGTTTGAGATCCCTCCATTTGTACCCAAATCCACATCATTATCAATCGAATTAAGCACATCAAAAGGGTTTCTAACCTCTTTAGTAGACTCTGAATCATTCTTCTATTTTCCACAAGTGTTGGCAGTAGACTTATTAGAAACAGGTTGAAAACTTAGCGAGTGTCGATCTTAGTGCATATCAATGGAGCGAAGTTGTAATACGGTTTATAGTCCACCATAAGGATTATACTAGGGTAATAGTATCGGTGTCGTGTATTCTCAACTAGAGTATGGATGGTCTAAAGCCCCCATCCCGAACCAATATATATCATGGTCTCTCTCTATCTATTTGTTGTCTTTCTCATCAATTAGATCATTACACCATTCGGTTTCTTGAGACTTGAAGTTTTATAAACTTTGAAGAAGTCAAAAAGACCGTATTCACCCCCTTTACGGTTCTACAATCACCTCAATGTTACCACACATATGTTCAAAGTTATGGGCCAAAGTTCCAAAGTTGTGATCATAACGATGTGTGGAACGCCCCAAACCAAACTCGATGGAAAAGATTTTTTTGGGAGCATACAACTGTATGCTAAAATAACATACAGTTGTATGGTCAATTCACAGATTCTACCAAAATCACTTTTTGGAGCATACGATTGTATACACATATACCATACGACCGTATACACATATACCTTATGGTCGTATGCTCATGATCTGCACGTTTTAAGAACTAAAATTTCTGCACTTGTCATATATTTCGGAAAAACAGACTTAGACAACTCGACAAATCATGAAACTTGCAAATATCTTGCATGTAACATATATTTCAAAGTTATGTACACCATCTTGACCTAAACGACACGCGGAAACGCATTTTACTAAATCAAGGGTGTTATGCCAAACACCCCTTTAAACACTTTCAATACATACTTGTACGTAACTGTTTTAACATACATAAAAGCTACAACTATGATTTTAAAACTGTAACAAGACTCAACAATACATATTCATTTTCAAAAGACTATAACTTGACGACTCATTGGGGGATTTAACTTGCTCAAACTCGGCACTCCACGACTACTTGCATATGCATAAAACAATGCTCTTCCATTCATTTGCTTCCAAACCTAGGCCATAATCAAGACCTTATTTACATCACATAAATACCTACAAAAAATGGTTAACAACTAAACCGTAAGCATTACGCTTAGTAAGTAATAGACATAACAAGCTATCATACATCATTTAAAAATATTTGCATCATAAACCTCCATTATTAGTCCAAAAGACTAATTCACACTATCTCTTACATAAAATCACTTAACCAAGTATTCATCCATATCAACATAAACTCACACCTTCACTAGTGAAACAACTAAGCTAACCACATCTTTTGATAGTTATGACCAATTAGCCTCATTTAAATCTTTGTTCAAGCATACTATACCAATCGCCTTATATACTCTTATCACAAATCACACACAATAACACATAACACATACGCATACCACAAAATATAATAGAACTCGATATAACACCTTGTTATAGTCAAATTACTTACCTCAATTCTAAAGCAATTATATCTCAAGGACAACACCTTCATTCTTGATTCCTAACCAAATTTATCATAAACACACCCATTTATCAATGCATACCTCTTAATAAAAAGGGTATAACACCACCCCATAAACATAACTAAATTCATCTTTAATTATATGATCATTTTCATGATCATATGAGAAAATCCCCAGCATCACCAAATTATTCTTAAACCATTAAAAGGACTTAACTCTCTATTACAAACACCTCATTACTCACTTTAAAACCAATTATACCCGAAACCTCTAATTTGGTCTCATGAACCTTAACTTTAAATCTGCCAATTCATCTTGAATTAAACATCATACCACTTGGAGATCATAGCTAGGAACTTATTCATGCATAAGCATACATAATTCATCATGAATTGTTCTATAGAACATCTCTTGTTTCCCTCATCTTTTATTCTAGGTTGACACCTAGACACACCCTCATTTTTTATTCTACTTCAACATTTGACTATCCGAAGTCTTCTAACATTTAGTTCAAAAAAATCTACTAACATTTATTTTCAAAAAAAAAGGGATATATGTATATGGAGGCCGCTCAACAATTAAGTATTTTTTCCTTTAGGCCACCCAATTAATTTAAACTAAACTTATGGGACACGCCAAATACAATCGGTTTTCGTTTATACTGATTTACGTCCAATTTCTTGTGAAAATTTGTAACAATTGAAACTACAAAGCTTAACTTTAACATCTCGAAACCAATAACATATAGAAAATCACGACCGTAAGCATATAGCTAATTAATAAAAATAGTGATAATCGAGTAAAAGAATTTAGCACATAGTAGATTATAAAACCTGATATTTATAACCTTAAAGAGAGTAAGGTGTGTGATGATTTAAGATGTCGCATTACGAAAATTTAACGTTTTATCAAAGAATTTCAGACTGAAAAAAAAAAACCGCAATGGTAAAACGGAAAGCAAACACAGTAACTGGTGTGACCTATACATTTAGATTTTAGAAAAAGTAAATGTGCATAAAAGACCACAGAATTACAACGATAAGGATTGCCACCCAAAACCAAAATTCCCCCCCCCCCCCCAAAAAGTCCTCTAACATATCAAATTGCATAGGACCACCACTCCCCATGCACCTTTAAACTACAATCGCTCCATCTCCATCTCAAACAGATACTTTTGTAACAGTATATAGATAAGATAAGTTTTCAAGAAGTAAAAAATTTACAGTGACCTTTTGCATATATTGTTCCATATTTTCATATAGGGTAAAAGTCGAAAATTACCCACGAACTTTCTAAAATGTCTCGACATGACCAACGAACTAATTTTCGTTCCGACTACACCAACGTACTTGCTAGTTATGTGACAATATCACCAATATGACCTGCTAATTATACACGTCATATTTTTTAATTTTTTTAATATTTTTTTTTCAACTGTGATATTGCTTGTCCACGTAAGACACTTATTCAACCCAGTTCCGATCCAATAAGTAGGGTAAAAACCATAACTTCTTATATCTTTATTCTTCCCCGTTTGGTCCCTACCAAATCCACCATTACCAACTCTTTATGTGTTCATGACATTTTAACGAGAAAAAAAAACAATCACCAAACATTAACAACTCTTTTATTCTCAAAGTAATATTTCTACGAATACAATGTATAATATACATCACCAAACATTAACAACTCTTTCTTCTTCCCCGTTTGATCCATCTAATGTTTCATCTTCACATACAAACATTAAAAACTGTCACCAACTCTTTTATTCTCAACAATCACCGCACCACCACCCCTCCTCTCTCCGTCGCTCCTCCGCCACTCCCACCACCGTATTCCCAATCTCCGACCACCCTTTAAAACCCTAATCCCCAAATCAAACCCAATGAACACAAGCGATAAATCCTGATCTGGGTCTTGTTCAACAAGCGATA
>BQNB010136230.1:0-16403 GCA_026074375.1 Tanacetum coccineum
AGAGGTCGCGGGTTCGAATGGCTCTAACTAGGGTTTTTTTGGTTATTTTCATGTACATTTGATTAGTAATGATAAATTAAGGATTATAAGACTTGTATTAAGGGTTTACAACAAGATTTGATTAGTGGTTTGAGTTCAAAATGGGTGAAAATAGGTAAATGGGTCACGGGTTGAAATTAGGGTTCGATTAGGGTTTCTTTGATTCAATTCGTGTACATTGTTGTAAAAATGGTGAAATGATGATGGAATGTGATTTGTAATGTTGTAATTTATGTTATTACAACTTATTTGAGTAATGGTTGATGTTAAAAACGGATAAAAACAAAGAAACGGGTCACGGTTTAGAAAATAGCTCGGGTTAGGATTTCTTAGTTTGATTTCTTGTAATTTCATGAAATGAGAAGGAATATGAAATGTATTTGAAGTGCATGACTTGCTTGTAACTTGTACTTGATAGATTGTACAAGATTCTTTAGGAAAACGGAGGTAAAACGGCTATTTTGGATATCGTGCATTAATGACTTGTACATTATGGTTTAAAGGACTTATACCTTATTTTGGAGGGAAAGTATATTCAAATGAGATGTTATATTACTTGTACATGTGCTTTGATTGATTGTACATTCATCTTGGATGTTTACATTACCCAAAATTAGGATTTTGGCATAAACATTAGCGGTTTATGTTCATTTGATATTAATGTCGAGAAATCTACGTTAAATGAATAACGTATGTGATGAAATAGATATTAGGTCATTGACTTGACATGTTATGATGTTTTCTTGACATATATGATTGTCATAGGTAGATTGTGTGAGCTCGTTAACTTTAGTTATGCAAGTTACATTGCATAATAAGATATTAAAGCAAAAATTTCCCCGTGAAAAAGTGATATATTATATAACAGAGAGATATTACATTGGTGAAAATTTTGGGTTGTTATAGTCTCCACCCCTTAAAGAAATCTCGTCCCACAGCATAAAGTTGTGAAACCTTTGGATTGACTTGATATCTAGGACAGGCACCACACAACTGCAAAAACATGATGTTAGAGGTCTTGAAGATGTAAGATACATCAATGAACCAATCATTGACCTATACATATGAACATCCACTTCTTCACCATCTTCATCCTTGAGTAGAGGCTTTTGAGTTTCCATTGGTGTGCTTTTTGCAATCAAAACTTCTGAAACCTAAATTTCTTCCAAAATTTCAGCACATAATTATCCGTGACTAATAAATATGCCATCCTTCTTCTACTGCACTTGTAATCCCAAGAAGAAATGTAAAGTTCTCCCATAGAACTCATCAGAAATTTCTCATTGCATCAACTTCTTCAAATGCATTGCATAACTCTTCTTGTTGAACCAAAAATGATAACATCCACATAAACTAGAACAACAAAATAATCACCTTTGTGCCTTTTAATTAATGAATAAGGTCCTTGTTAATTTTCCCACTTTGAAACCTCATTATCCAACAGATATTTTGACAAGTTTTCAACCAAGCCTAGGAGCCTTTGAAGTAGTTCATATAGTGCTTTTTTTAACCTTGTATACCCCCTTTCTAACAGGACAGTCTTGGATATCAAATCCAGTGGTTGACATACATACACCTCTTCTTCAATCTTCCCATAGAGAAAAGCACTTTTTACATCCATTTGATACACCATAAAGTCTTTAAATAAAGCATAAGCTAAAAATAGCCTAATTGCTTCAATTCTTGCAATAGGGGTAAAGACTTCATCATAGTCAATCCCTTCTTCTTGTGTGTATCCTTGAGCAACCAATCTTGCTTTATTTCTTATCACAATTCCCCTTTCAGCTTTTCATCCAAAAGCTCCAACTGACTCACAAGCTTTTGAAGCCTATCAAAAGTTTTATCAAGCATCTCTAAGCTTAGAGCAGTTAAGTTTTCATATTGCTGCTTTAAGAGATTCCTTTAAGTCTTTCTTGTAGCTTCATTCCCACCAAATCTCTTTTCAACAGCTTCCAGCAACTTCTTAGCATCCTTTATTGAGTTAAACTTTAACTGATGTTCATTGGGAATGCCTATCATTAAAGTACTTCTAGCTTTCACCTCTAATCTTCTTTGAGCCTTTTCTTCAGTAGTTGTAATAGGCATCTCTGTCATAACTCGTTCCATAATTTTTGTTTTTGGCAAGGTTACACCATTCTTTATGACTTCCCATAGTGCATAGTCTGTCATCTTGATATATTGTTCAATCCTCACCCTCCATATCTCATACTCACCAAGTTTGAGCATGGGAACTTTGGATGCATCCACCATGTGTGCAGAATCTTGATCCATATCTTTTAGCAAAAACAGGTTTTGCTTATTCACAGCTTCTCAACAAGCTTTGATACCACTTGTTGATCCCACTCAATAGATCGAATTCCTTAAGCTTGTTTAAGGTTTAGTTATATTAGATAAATCAAACACAACTATAGTAGAAACTGTGTTTGAATGTATTAAAGATTATGCGGAATCTAATCTTTAATATTAAGAAGAATTATCAATGAAACAGTAATTCAATGAACATACAATTCAAAAAATAAGCTCAAATATTATTGATGATAATAATACGAATACTCTCAAAGTATTAAGGTTACAAAGACCTTGAAGCTATGAATTATACGTCTAAGACTTCAAAAGATTGATAAAAGATAAGATATCAAACTCTATGCCCTAGGACCTCCTTTTATACACTAAGGAGCCCTAGTCGGCTTACAATACTTTTCTAAGTATCCATAATCTTTTATATAAACAAATAACTTAATACATATCATATAAGCAGTACTAACAACAAACAGTACTAACTTATTAACCTTAGCAGCATTAACTTATCTCTGAGCAGTCTTAACCTTGAGCAGTACTAACATTCACTAGCAATAGTAACTTTGTACTAGCATTAGTAAACACTTAGCATATTTTAACTAGCAGTACTAATATTCACTAGCAGTAGTAATTGTGTACTAGCAGTAGTAACTGTGTAATAGCAGTAGTAACCACTTAGCATATTTTCTTTGAAGTTCATGAGCAGTACTAAATCCAGCTGAGCAGCATTAACCCAAACATGAGCAGCAGTAATTCAAACAACATCAAGAAGACTATTAATCCCAACAGGGCTACGAGAACGCACCTCAAGCAAGTCTTTAGCAACCAAATCTCAATCACTCAAGCAAATGCAACGACGCCCGCACACGATCTAGTCCAGTTAATCTCCCAATTTAATCATCCATTTCCAAAACAATCTTCACGTTTGATGCATAGAGTTTAGACGCATTGTATAATTACACATAACAATTTAGTGGTGTGATGGTTGACGACATATCTCAACAATCATATCAATCACATTACTCAATAATACATACTTATACTATTTAGAGAAATAGATAAGTAATATACGTAAATATTTATAATTAATAATTATAAATATATCTCGGTAAGTCCATTCGGTAACCTTAGTCACCGTGAAAATAATCATATTAGAGTTGAAAATGGAATGTTTACTCATAACAAACATATTTGAGAAGTTTCGAGAAAAAATATATTTTTCGTCTTTTACTGAATTTATTAAATAAATAAAATAATTAAATAATATTTTACTATTTAAAATCAAAAATCATGTTTTAAGGTAAAATTTCTAAGTATAAACTTTTTACAAAATTTCGACATGACCCGTACGCTCATACAACGTTTTCCAAGGTTTCAAACCTTATTTTCCACACTTTTTACCAATTCGACACTTTTCGACAAAATTTTAAAATCTCAATCTTTAACGTTTACTAAAACTTTTTTCCCAAAATATCGTTCAATATCACTTCGTAAATACATTATCACTTTCAAAAGTCCGTCAAAACTCTCATAACGAATAAATATCGCTTATTGGGCTTTAAGGCCCAATAAGTGTCCATTAAGATATCTATAAGTCCAAAATACGATCCAAGTCCAAAACCAATGTCCCTTTACATACATAAGCTTATACTAATAAGTAAAAAATAATCCGGACCATAATAAGCCCTCCCATTAAGCCACAGCTTAAATAGGCTTATTGGGCCGTGAGTCCATAAGCTCCAAAATACGTATATTAAGCTTGAAAATAAGCTAATAAGCTACGTATCGCATTTGGTTACTACCATAAGCCTAAAAAATAGTCCACAAACATACGCCATATCACAAAATTAGTCAAAATCAGCGAGCCACAAGCTCATTATAAGCCATGAAATAAGCCCAAAATAAGCTATACATGCTATTATCAAAAATAAGCTATCTTCTAAACTTGCCTTATGGAATAGACTCACGGACTTCATGCATCACCATAATGGCTCCTATATTATGTTTGGAGACATGAATGCTGTCAGAAACGCACAAGAAAGGTTTGGTACTAGTTTGACTTTGTAGTGACGTATCCTAAATTAGGTTTTAAGTGAATAGATTGCGCAACAATGTTAGGAGGGTTTACATATTCTTGCTCCTCCTTTCTTCTTCGCCTTGATACGATATCATTATTTTGACTCTTCATTCCCCCATCCATACACTCCAAGCATGGCATAATGCCGCTTTTTAGTCATTCTCGATCAATTATTTATTATCAGACTGTGAATCAAATCCATGCCCGATTTAGATTTTAATATAATATCCAGGGCTCCTCATTTTTGTCGTTGGGTTCGTGGGGTGACATAATTCTTCCTATCTGGGGGATAAGAGGGACCAGTTTTTACAGAAAAACGTTACCGCGCAAGTATCCCTCCCGGGCGGCTTGATTTTACCTGCTACTCATTACTAGACAATACACTCTTGCCTCACTGCAACAAGTCAGCCTTGGTAAGAGAGAGAGGGAAAATATTTAAGTGTAGTCGATCAGTGTCAAAAATCATGATCTTGATGGGGTCTAGTATTCCAAGGAAATTGGCTATGTGCCCCAATACGTCCTCCTCTTCCATTCTGCCAAAAGTGTTATATTGCAATTCCATAAAGATTTTCTTGCTAAGCTTATTAATTGAATAGTAATCGATTTTTGCATCAATGAGATAGGATGTTGCTATAGCTTTCTTCAACATTTCATTTACTATGAGTTCTGTTATAGAATTAGTCATAGTGAATCCTTACGTCGTCAAACGGTTTCCTGAAAATAAGCATAAATTATCAGTAGGACGTGCCCTCAAGGAAGAGAGCACGTGAAACAGGAAATCGAATGCGAATTATTATTACTGTTACTGTATCAGTTGATCAATACGCCGTATTCGATTAATTTGAATACGCCGTATGGTCTGCTGAAGGTCAATACGCCGTATTGATTATACAGAATACGTCGTCTTGTATTGAAAGAACATATAAGTTGTTTAGACTATAGATCAATACGTTGTTCTGAGTGGAAAGGTCGATACGTCGTATCCAACTGGTGGATACGGCGTATCTGTTGATCTGTCAAAACAAAATACTTTTAGAAAAATAATTAAATAATGCAAGAATTTAAACACACAATTAAATCACACAATTAATTTAATTACAAACAGAGTTAAACTATTTAAATTATTTTAAACTAATGGTTAGAAATACTAATAAAATTAAAGGTTAAACTTTTTCACTCCCCGACAGCAGCGCCAAAAACTTGATGTGCTGTTGTGTAGGGTCAATTTATTGATTACCATGTTTTAAATTTGTATTTAGCCGACTTATCCTAAAGCAACACTTTAACGGACAGTGTACCCGATCGGGTGGAGTTTCGTGGTAAGTAGGGTGTCGAACACTAAGAGCGAGGTCGTTAACCTTATAATCTATCAGTATTTTAATTACTCTAATTAAGTTAATTCTAATTACTTGTTAAACCTATGCTATATACGTTTTCTAACAAGATTGGGGGATTTTCAGCCTGAGAGACTGGCACAGGTTTTATGGTGAAAATAATCAATTCTAAACACAATAAACATGCAAGAAAACAATCAGAAGATAAAAGAGCAGTACAAGCCAAATGATAAAAAATTGTATTAGCCATATTAAATCCGATTAAATGTTGGTTTGTTTATTTAGTGCAATGATTTCTTATCTCGAAGCGGCATATCATTCTTAAGACTTAGGCGGGACATCATCCTAAGACCTAGACACGTTGAATCCTGTCACAATTAACGCATCCGTATAAAGCATCCTTTTAGTTTAATTATAATCTATCTAGGGATTAAAGCAATGGTGATCTTGTCAAACCCTAGCCCATTAGGACTTTACCCACTTACTTACTGTTTGATAGTAATTTATATACTGGTAGTCCACTATTCATATCTTTATCAATTAATCAAGAACATACTTGTTGAAACATTACTGGTCACCTGCCGGTCCAACTAAGCTCTTAATTTAAAGACAAAGACAGAACGCTATTTGTGATCCTATTGGTCGAGTAATATAAAATACGATATGGAGAGCTATCCCAATATCTAGCTCACTTGTTAGGCGTAACTAGACCAAGTTGAATGATTGGTCACATTTTCAAACACGTAGACAAGTATCATGTGATAAACATAATTAAACTTTCAACGATAAATTAAGAAAATCGATTTTAAAACAAACCAAACATTAAATCTTCATTAAGATGGCTAATACCTAAAGGTATTAGCCCATAACCATTGTAATTATACAAGAGTGATCAATTAACCAAGGTAAACTAAACGTTTTACCGAACGATACCAAAAATTAAATGATTACAAGAGTATAGGAATTACACGGTGTCTTCTATGGAATCGTGATCGATGCTTAACCTTTGGTGGCTCTTCTTTTCTTTAGAAAATCATCTTTTATGTTAATGGTATGAAGAATATGATTTTGCACACTAAAAACTCATTTTTGAGTCTTCTATTTATAGTCTCTGAAAAAAACTGGATACGTCGTATTAGGCTAGGCCAATACGACGTATTGGGGTGATTCCCTTGGAGTACGCGCAAAGTTTAATATCAATATGATATACATTCCCAAAATATAAATATCTTCGTATCTCTGAATAGTTATCTTGATAGATACGGCGTATGGCAAGAGTTGGATACGCCGTATTGGGAATTGTTGATACAGGTTTTTATGTGAAGAGTTGGCGCTGATACGCCGTATCTCTTTTAGTAGATACGGTGTATTAGTCAGAAGTTAGTGATGTGTCGTTGTGTAGGTGTTATTTTATGTATCAAGTTTTACTATTTATTTTATGCCGACTATACCTAAAAACAACACTTATAAAACACTTTTAAGCAATTCGTTGTACACATTCTTGCAATAATTATATAAAAATGGGTAACTTATTCAGGATAAATGATGGTATAAATGTGACGTTATTTGATGTCATTAGTATTCATTGATCCCAAAGGTCACCTGCCGGTCCAACTAAGCTCAGTAATCTAAAGGCAGAGACATGTCATTATTTATGATCCTATTGGTCTAGATGTATAAGTCACTATATGGAGAGCCATCCCGACATCTAGCTAACTTGGTCCATATCACTAGATCTAGTTGAATGATAGGTCGCATACAAAAGCACGTAAACAAGTATAAATTGATAAACATAAACAAGCATTCAACGTACAAATAAGCAATCGATATAACAAAACCCTAACATTTAAATCTTCCATTAATAATGGCTAATACCCAAGGGTATTAGCCCTCAAACATCATAATCATACAAGAGTAATAATTCAACCAAGGTAAACTAACCGAGTTAAACGAATGATACCAAAAATCAAACGATTACTATAGTATAGGAGATTACAAGGTCTTTCCTATGGAATTAATAGCTTTGCTTGACCTCTTCTGCTCTTCTTGTGTTCTAAAAATTGACTTTTATGATTAAGGTATCAAAAATATAATCAAGCACATTGAAAACCCATTTTTAGGTTTTCTATTTATAAGGTATGGATTTTTGGTCGATACGGCGTATCGAGTGACTTGGATACGGTATATCAGGGATTTCTTAGAGTATGGACCACGTTCGATATCTTCCAGAATATTTTATTTCTTTATATTGAATACGACGTATAGATCTTTCTGGATACAGCGTATTGATCATCATTCCTTCGTGGTCTTTTGTGAAGTGCAAGCATAGATACTCCGTATCTTCCTTGATGGATACGGCGTATAGGATGTCTGAGTCTGTTTTCTTCAATATTCTTTTGTTTGCAATCTATTGCGTTTTGTCCGTTTAGCTAATCTTCACAAAGTACTCGTATAATTACTTGCAATTCTCAATTACAAAACGATTAAGTAACAATTCTTTGCAGTAATCACACAAAAATGGGTTATTTACATGGGATAAATGATGCTATAAAAGTGAAATTCTCAAATATAAACGATTAAGTAACAATTCTTTGCAATAATCATACAAAATGGGTTAATTACATGGGATAAATGATGCTATAAAATAGACGTTATTTGATGTCATCAAATATCCTCCCACTTGAATCATACTTGTCCTCAAGTAGCCTTTAGAAGTTTATAATAATGTATCCCTAGGGATATTTTCCGTTAAAGCATTTATTTGATCTTTTAAAAGTACACAACCAAACACCTCACGAAATAGGAAGATGAAAACACACAAATCACTCAACTAATCTATGTGGTAACATGTAACTAATTCGCTCAATTGCTTGGTCGTAATGAGTATTCTATCATAAGCTTGGAAAGGATACACATCTCCATCGCTAAAGCTAAGGAGTAACAAGTTTATAAAGATAAATATGGGTTTGTATGATAAGGCTTATGGTTGATCATTTTTCAATCATTCACCAGAAGTACCACTCCAACAAGGCAGCTGAAGCACACATACATGGCCGTAACGACAGAATAGACATGTGTGTTCAATCACATCCTCATTTGAATTTAACCAACGGTTAGGATGAAGAATGATATAGGGTAGGGACCTTCTAAATTTCACCAAAAGTCATAAACCAACGAGGTAGCTAAGACATGCATACATGGCCGTAACGACAGAATAGACATGTACGCTTGTACACATCCTCATCCGCGTAAAACCAGCGGCTAGTCATTAGGAAAGAGAAGTAAATTGTTGTAAAATAAAAATTACGAAACAAATAGATTATGTCTAAAATACAAGTTGCTGGACACTTTTTCCCGACCGTTACCATGATAAAGACACGACTATGTACAACGTCTTGATCATAGATAAAAAACAACAACCTGAGTTGGCGTTCCTGTAACGGTCAACTTCTCAATCATCTAATACTTTACATACTTTACAAGGCAAGTGACGATATCTTCCACTTTATACAATACTCTACATCGTCGATTTTTTAGACGTATCAACGATTAATTGATCCTTCGTGTAATTCCTTCGGTAGTTGCGAAACGATTATCTTCAAACTTTCCTCCTCTTTTTTTGTTGTGATTTTTTGAACTTTTTTTTGAATTTTTTTTTACACACTATACTACGAAACTCGGTGTAATTTCACCATCTTCACGATCATAATAATTCCGTATAATTCCCTCGATAATTCCTTCATTCTTCGGACATACCATTAATTGTGATGGTAGTAAAAATACATGAGTTTTGACTATTTTATACATTCCCAATTGCAATGTGCAAATTTCTTCCAACCGTACCAAAATTGACACAAGACTCGGGAAATAAAAACTTTACACTTTAAGCAAATAGCAACTGTAAAATAAACTTAATCTAACAGGGTAGGCTAAGGTGTAAAGGTGTAACGAAACAAACAATTGATGTATTTCCTAAAGGATTGGCTCTACGGGTTGTTCTATGGGTATCTTACTCTTAAAGTGAGAGTAAACAAAGGGTTTATACGAGGGTTACCTAACCGGTGTAGTTAGTTAATAAGCAACATGTAAAGGCGTTTTGGGTGTAATACTAAAATTTACCAATTTAAACAAGTTACTCCATCTAAATCTATAGTACTCATCACTGCGGTCTCGAGTGATATACCAAGCCAAGTTCTAAAGTCTATAACATCACTGGCATACTCATATTTTTGTGGAATTTGGGTAAACATTTTGAAACGGATATGATTAAATTCTCACAATTTCTAACAAGGGTTATTGTGTGGGGTTATGTATCAAGTAATTTCCCAAAAGTATGCTTGAAATGTTTTTAAATTTGAGCATAATTTAAGCATTTTAGTGTGAAAAATAGGACAAGTAAACATTCTAATTCCATCCCCCACTTAAATTATACAACGTCCTCGTTGTATAGATAAAACATTAAATACGGGAATAAAAATAATTAAAATGAGAAACTCCCCTTATATTTGCTCGGTTATTTCTACCTTGTAGGTTTATTGAGCAAGAATTCGTGTTGAACAGCCGCCTTGATGTTTTAAGACTCTAACACTTCAAGATCTCCAGATTTATAAATTCTCCACCAATATTCATTGATATTTCTTTCACGAGGTCCTGTGTAAAATAGGAAAACCGTGCATTCCTATCTTGTTATCTACGGTTAATTTAAACTAAACTAAACAAACTAAATACGAGTCAGACTGGCGAATACGTCGTATCATGTGCATGAATACGCCGTATTGCCATAACTGACAATAATGTTTTTAAAGTGCATAAAAAGTAAGGACTGATAACATCCAGACAATCAATACGCCGTATGGTATGGAGCGGATATGCCGTATTGATGTATGGGAAGACAGACTCAATAAATTAAATAACATTCAGTGTTGTCTCACGGGAAGCACTTTTGTTTACAGCGAAGTCTTTAAGTTACATTTTTCTTCAGCTTCTCTTCACTCAGCTCTAGTTACCATCTATCCTTCGTCCATCATACAAAAGATTTCCTGGTATGCTCGGCAGGCATCTTCACTTGTTCTCTCCAAATCATCGTATTCATCTTCTTTAACATCAACATACTCTTTATCTTGTTGATCGTTTCAATTTAATACGTAATAATATCAAAGTATAAGGAATTAAGTTTCAGTTTTGAAAAATTTTATTAGATGTATATGACTTGTTTCTAATAAGCTTATTTGATCCCATTGTGATGGCCCATAAGCGGTATTTATTACATCAGGTAACGTTTGATAGATAAATTCCCCGAAGAGTCGTTAATATTGACTTTATCTTCATCTTTGTCCCTTATTTCGATTTTGAATCATTGGGATAATTACGTTTAAATGGAATAGATCATTAAAGTTTAAAACGGTTTGTTCTCTTCATACACATTCGGACCCAATGATGTTTCATCATTTTAATTAAATTATCGATTGTTAAGTGTGTAAAATCAGTTCAGTTGAACAATTCTAATTTAGAATTCGTTTGAGCATTATTGTAAACAATCGGCTAGAAAATTGTCTCAAATCTTAAAGAGTTTAATCATCAAAACTACTTGACGTAGGCTCGGGTGATAGGAACGAAGGCATATTGAATTTTTCATTATCATTTTCTGAATCCGTTTTCAAATCATTGACAGAAATTATTTTGTAAGAAAACGGGGTTTTGTCAAAAATTACTGTGTAATCTTCTAGCGGACAGGAAATCGTCGAACGAAAACTCTAAGTCCAAATTTCATTGTTAAGAGAACTTTACCGTGGGTTCACAAGGAAAGAGTTTTAGAGATATTTTGGTTCATTAAAAGCTTATAGCTGGGAATTCAGTTTCAACAGATCTGAGGTCGTGAACGTCTTCATCATACTAGATCTTACCATACCTAGCGGTTTCCAAGTTAAACACCTTACTACGTTTTCGAGCCTTTTATTCCTCAAGCCTGATATACTCTTCCATAGTAATATTGGGGTCGTCCATTTTAACCTGTAATAAATTTGCTAGGAAAGAAATCTGTCAAATAGCTTAATACGCCGTATTCAACGCGTCATCAAAGACTATAGCCGGGAATTCGGTTTCAACGGATCTGAGGTCGTAAACGTCTTCATCATACCAGATCTTACCATACGTAGCAGTTTCCCAGTTATACACCTTACCACGCCTACGAGCTTTTTCTTCCTCAAGCCTGATGCATTCTTTCATAGTTATGTTGCTAGGAAACAAAAATATCAAATAGCTTAATACGCCGTATTCAGTAAACTAAATACGCCGTATTGATGATAGAGTCGAATACGCTGTATTGGTTTAAAAAAACAAATTATACGCCGTATCCAATGAATTGAATACGCCGTATTAGGTATTTGACTCAGAAAAATTACAGTGAACTGTAGCAATGCAAAGAAACACACAAACACACAATATGCAAAAATATACAATGCAGAAAATTAAACACACAAAATCAAACACACAAATATGCAAATTAATCTAAACTAAATCTAAACTAAAACACTAATAAATAAGAATTAAACAACTTCACTCCCCGGCAATGGCACCAAACACTTGATGTGTCGTTGTGTAGGTATTATTTTATGTATCAAGTTTTACTATTTCTTTTAAGCCGACTATACCTAAAATCAACACTTTAACGGGCAATGTACCCGGTCAGATGGAGTTTCGTGGTAAGTAGGGTGTTGATAACTAAGAGCGAGAGCATTAATATCTAATCTATCAGTATTTTGGTTATCTAAGTTAAACCTAAAACTAATGCAAAAGGGGAGTTTCAGCCTAAGAGACTGGCACGAGGTTTAGTTATCTAACCTAGGGTTTTGATGACAAGTAAAGCAATAAACACACACAAGAAGACAAACAAACGATAGAGAAGCGGTCGAGAACTAATGTAAGGAAAACATATCAACCATGAATAATCCGATAAAACGCAGGTTTGTTTATTTAGTGTAATGATTGTCTTATCTCGAAGGGCATATCATTCCTAGACTTAGGCGGTACTTCTTCCTAAGACCTAGACACGCTAATTCTGTTACAATTAGACGCATCCGTATAAAGCAAGCATTTGTTGCTTATAATCTATCTTAGGAGATTAATAATGGTGCTCTTACTAAACGCTAGCTCATGGAGACTTTACCCACTTACTGTTTAACGGCTCTTTATATACTTGTAGTCCACTGTTCGAGTCCTTACCAATGGAATAAGAATGTACTCGTTGATACCAAGGTCACCTTATGGCTCAACTAAGCTCACTAAACTAAAGGCAAGGATATGTTAATATTTGTGATCCTATGATTCTAGATATATAAATTGTAATATGAAGAGCTATCCCAGACTCTTATCCTACGCCCAAACAACACCGAAGTTGCAGCGCATTAAATATGTAGGACTAGACCCATTTGAATGATAGGTCGCATACTAAAGCATGTAAACAAGTATAAGATGATAAACATAATCAAACAATCAATGATAACTTAAGACAATCGAGATAAACCAACTAAACATTAAATCTTCATAAACATGGCTGATACCTAAAGGTATCAACCGACATTCATTGTAAAAATACACAGGGTTTGATATATGAACGATTAAAATAAAGAAACCTCGATCGAACGCATATTCGGTTGTGCGAAGATTACAAGAGTTTTCCTATGATCTTGAGGCTCTTTTCTGACCTTTTGTGCTCTTCTAATCGTCTCTTGGTCGACTTGGTGGTTTAGGGATTCACTTGCATACCTAAAACTGAGTTTAGGGTCATAAGGTATGGAGTCGGTGTCGATACGGCATATCCAAGGTGTTGGATACGGCGAATTAGAGTTTCTTAGAGTAGGGACTACATTTGATATCCTACAGAATATTCACATACTATATCTCCAATACGGCGTATTAGAGTCTCCTAGATACAGGGTATTGGGTCTTCAATCCATCGTGGTTATCTGTGAAGAGTAGGCACGGATACGCTGTATCTTCTTGATGGATACGGCGTATTGGGTAAATCCAGCTTGTTTATGTTCGTTGACCAAAGTATTATATTCGGTGAATCGTTGATGTGGATACGACGTATTCTTCAAAGTCAGGCAATGGTCTTTTGATTCGTCAAAGTCTTGGATACGTTGTATAGGTCTAGAATAATACGGTGTATTTTCTGTCAGGTTAGTAGACTTTCTTAAACTCTTCGTTTATGCTCCAAAATGCGCGCCTTTTGCTAATATTCACCAAATACTTTGTAATTACTGCAATTCTCAAATACAAACGATTAAGTAACAATTCTTTGCAATAATTATACAAAACGGGTTAATTACATGGGATAAATGATGCTATAAAATAGATGTTATTTGATGTCATCAGTTAGTAATCTTTAAATATCTTCATCTTAGCTCCAAAATATGCGCATTTTAGCATGTCTTCACAAATCACTCCTCAATTACTGCAAATAACACTTTTAAGCAATTAAGTACAAATTCTTACAATAGTTATATAAAAATGGGTAACTTATTCGGGATAAATAATGGTATAAATATGACGTTATTTGATGTCATCAGTCACTAATGTACAATTGTTGAAATTTTTCTATCAATAAACCAATATTTCTCAACATATAACCATTAATATTTTTAAAGATTGAAAAAAAACAAACAATATAAACCTTTATAAAAAAATAAGATTCATATACTTATATGTTACATTTAATTTTATTAAAAGTACACAAAATACACATGCAATAGTAGTATCTCTTCAAAAGCCGCTGATTGTCTTCATATATCTATGTGTGCATCCACATCTAATTCTTCAATGCTATCATAATCTTCATCAACCTTATATAAGCATATACACATACAATTAAACCACAAATAAATAAGAAACAAACTTTTTAATCATAATAACTAGCATAACACATAATTTTTGTATATATTAAATAAATAATATTAACTTGTCCTTTTTGTTATAAAGAACCAAACACATACCATAATTTTAAGCTATAAAATTACTAGGAAATCCATTTGGCTAGCGGTTTATACCCGACTAAATCCATACCCATGTTGACCCGACCCAGTTTGTAAGAAATTGTTAGCCTGACCCGGCCCAAAAGCGAGTGTTGTCTTCACCGTTTGATAACAAGACACGTATCAGGATACGTGTTTTGATTTCATATCTACCGGTCCAACACACACCAAATTCATCGCCCCCAACACATACACACACACATACCAAATTATTGTATTTTGGTTCTGAGGAGGATGAACGGTGGTGTGCTTTTGGTATAGTTAATTCTCTCTTATTTTATTTTTTTGAATCTCGACTTTTTTAAATGTTAATGTTGTTGATTGGTTTTCCAATGCAGACTTTGATTTCTGGCGATGTTAGCTTTGACTCTAAAACTGGTATGTACTACCCTAATTTTACCTTAATCAAACATTTGAAATTAGTCTCTCTTTTTCACATATTTTAGGGTTCTTATATGTTTTTGTGTGGTTTAGTTATGGAATTTGATAATGGCTTTAGATGTGTCTAAGGATGAAATTAAGGGGTGTTTGGAATTGCCTTTGTTGTTTTTTTGTAACATTATTTAGCACTTTTTGTGCTTAAAACTTTGGATTGTGGAAGAGTACTTTGCTTATCTGCTTATTTTAACTTCACGCAAAATTTCACGTTAAATGGTGTACTAAATTGTTTGTAATAACCTCATTATATGCTTTTACTTATAGGCTTATGTTGTTTATGAATAAGATGTTTCAAATTGCTTATTTAAGTGCTTATCTGATTACTTATAGGCTTATTTACATGTTTAACACTGTTGGTCAGGTATCCAAACACCCCTTAATGCTAGCTTTTGCAGCAAGTAACTAAGGTAGATGATTCTAACATTAAGGTAAATTAGCGTTCCTGTGAGTAGGTTAGACAGGCTGGGCAGCGGGTCTCTATTCAGGTTTTATTTTATTAAGAATCAAGGTGATAAATACCACTTTATGAAACAAAGATAGATAAACGTTCAACCAACTGACTTAATTTTTCTAACAAAAGCATTACAATCATATATAAAAAGAAGCATTACAATCATACTGTAAGCTCATTGATTTCTTTTAAATGACGTGAACGTCGTTCAATTGCTAAAACATATTATCATTTAGTCATCTGGGCTAAAAAAAATTAATTTTGGAGGAGTTGTTGCTGTAACCACTACGTCTCTACGTCGATACATATTCAATACACTTTTTTAAATTGTTATGCTTAAATATGCTTTTGCATATGCAGACGGACCGCTGAAATTTAGTTTTGCGTTTACCAATGGTCTTGTGTTTTTATCATGCTCGTGTGTTTTTTTTAATTTTTGTATCTGCTACTGAAGTTATAGAAGTTAATATCTATCCCGATGTATTCCTGCAGTTTTTGAGAAAGATGACAATCTCCATCACCAACGTAGCTTAGAATCATATTTGAATGTGCTAGAACTTTGTTCAGTAGTAAAATAATGTGTGTGGCTTAGTTTATTGATGGAAAATGGAGGTACTCTTTTTTGTAATCTTAGCTTTTGCTAAATTTATTTAAAGTCAAGATATCATGCTCTATCCTTTATCTATCTTCATCTATTAAATTATAATTGGGTTAATGAATTATTGTAAAACTGT
>BQNB010136231.1:5099-18031 GCA_026074375.1 Tanacetum coccineum
GGTAACTTGGTAATTTTCTTAATTACTCTCTTAAGGTTATATTTTATATATATTTTACGTGTATAAAACTTACACACCAATAAGCTTAGAGAACCTGGTTTGAGCTTATAGCTTGGAAACGGGTCAGAATCGGGACTTTCGGCTTCGTACGCCTAGAATAACGACTCTCGGGCTTCGTTTCTTGGTTTCTTTTGCTTCCTTTCTGTACTTGAGACTTCTTAAGATCTATTAGAATTCATATTGAGCAAGGAGTTGCTACTATAAAGGATGGCTTCTATTTATACTTGTGCAAGTTTAAGGAGAGTAAGAAAGGCTTCATTTCTGATCTAGATACATGTACAAGCTAGTATGAGATTTGTTAAGGCTAGAAAATGAGGAGTGGAAGGTCTAGGAGTAGCTTAGATGTGTTGGATGACCCCCTTGCTGCCGCGGCTAAAGAGAAGAAAAAGAGAGGCCATGTGCTCTCATATTTGACCATGGAGGAGTCAAAGTTGCTTAGTAAGCTGCTATAAAGGGTCTAGAAGGTATCTTGGGTGGTTATTTGCACATGGTGAGAGTTTAAGTGGGTCAAAATGAAGTTAGAAAGGGTGCGGGTCAGTTTTGGGCTCGGCATGGTTTTCAAGAGTTTTTCCAAGGTACATTATGTTTATAATGATTAAGGATAGATGAAATAGGTTGTTAAGGTCTGGTATTAAAGTAATTAGCAAATATTAGCAATTGGTTTGGGTTAAAACGGGTTTAAAACAAAGAAATGGGGTCGCGGGTTTAACTAGGGCTCGTTTAGGGTTTTCATGGGTTTCAAAGCTTAAAATTCGCATATGAATGCAATGTAATTGTTAATATGTGTTCATGAGGCTTATATATTGGATAATTAACGAGAAATGATAAGTGGTTTGAATTGAAATGGATAGAAAATGAGAAAACGGGTCAAAATGATAATTAGGGCATAATTAGGGTTTTCTGGATTCGTTAAGGTTTTCTAGGCTTTGATTTCTTGCACATTACCAAGTTAATGATAGATAATGATTTGTAAACTCATTTTATGAGTTTACATAGGCCCTTGGTTGGTTATTTGGGATTAGAATGGTTTAAACGAGTAAACGGGTTAAATGAACCAATTAGGTATATTTAGGGTTTCTAGGATATGTTTTACGTACAAGTGAAGTAAAATGATGAAGTAATGATGAAATAATGATTGAATAGGATTGATATGATTGTAAAATAAGTTTTTACAACTTATTTGAGTGTTGGTTTGGGTTTACAATGGATAAAAATCAAGAAACGGGTCATGGTTTAGAAACTAGCTCGGGTTTTGGGTTTAGGGTTTTGAATTAGGGTTCATATATTGTAAAATGAGTATAGTAGCTTGAACATAAGTGATAGTGAAGAGATGAGGATGAAAACGGAGGTAAAACGGCTATTTTAGGGATTGAGCTTAATGACTTATGCATTGAGCTTTTAAGGACTTGTACTTTGATTTAAAGAGGTTATATATTTCAGATGAGATGTTATATTACTTGTACATATGCTTTAGTAGCTTGTGCATTCACTTTAGGGGTTAACCCTTCCATGAGATTAGGGTTTAGGGCATCCGATAATGGTTTAAAGCCCGTTTTGATATGATGTTGCAAATGGTACTTTTTAGGAATAATGTACCTTGTAATAATGATATTATGATATTGACATGATATGTTATGATGTTTGCTTGACATATATGAAGATAGGATTACCATATGTAGGTTGTCCTGAGTCCGTTAACTTGAGTTATGCAGGTTACATTGCATATTGAGATATTGGCAAAGTAATGTAATGTAATAAAGCGAAAAATTTCCCTGAAAAAGGTGAGTTCATATATAACTGATAGATTGTACATCATCTAACTTAATAGATGGATATTTACATTTATGAAAATTGTGGGTTGTTATAACATCTACGATCATCATTCCCTTCTAAGGTTCTATCAGAACAATGATACCCCACCATGGGGGAACATCAAACATAAAGAAATAGGAGAAGATAGCCCCGAATGAATTGTTAGAAGTAAGTTTGTAGACGAGCTCGCCAACTTTATGCTCGAAAAGAAGTCCCACGCAAAAGGGATAGGAGATATGCTTGACCAGCACCGTAAGGAATTGCATGAACAATTCTCCCAAATCCTCTCCACAATCAAGAAAAGCGAAACTCCTAAACCTGAAGCACCAACCTTCGCCATAACAACCAGATCGGGAGTTAGCACTCAAGACCCACCTTTCCTAGCTCCACCGCAATCAACATCTGCCAACCACACTAAAGGGGCAACCAAAAAAAGAAGGGCCTGAGGACACAGAACCAAGCACTATACAAGAACCCGCCCCTCGGCCGTCTATCTTCTACCAACCCTCCAAATCATCCAATCCGCCCTTTCCGTCCAGATTGAAGAAGCAGAAAAAGGATGATGAGGATGGGCGGCTTCTCTCAATCTTCAAGCAGATCCACATCAACCTTCTGTTCCTAGAAACCATGATCCACATGCCAAAAGGAGCCAAGGTTTTGAAAGATCTTCTTTCACATAAGGAAAAACTCGAAAAAGCGACCTCCTCGGTCAAACTTAGTGAGGAGTGTTCTGCTATTATCCAAAGAAGTATACCTTAAAAAGAAGGAGATCCAGGAAGCTTCACACTGCCATGTTGATTGCTGGTTTTCACACTATATATATATAATATATAATAAAATATAAATATATATATAAGTCTAAAAACAACAATCAATAAAACCGAGAAGTAGTATAGAGTGTTCCCGGGTCGTTTGTCCCCAACGAGGCTGGATTTTGTTGGAATTGAAAGGCCATTTTTTGAGCATAAGCTCATTTCCCATCTCTCTAAATCTGTTTGAGGTTGTTTTCAAATATTAAGCCATTTTGAGCTTATTTGGCTTAAGCCAAAAAGCCCCTCAAGGGCTGTTTGGCAGTTCCCCTGGTGCAAAAGCCAAATTCCAGCCCCTTATTTCTTGCAAATTAGCTTAATTAGCACCATATCTTTTTGCAGTTTCAATAAGCCCCTAGGCCCCCCTTTAAGCCCCTAGAATTTCATAGGCTAACTCCCCCCGTCTTAGGTTAGCTTATCATAGTCAAAGTAGATAATTTTCTTTTTTTTTACATGTCATTTAAGCTTAATTCCTGTTTGAGCTTATTTAGAGCTTATTTTTACCTAAATTTAGTTAAAGTAGTAGATATCGCATAGTTTGATATTCTCATCACTTCCAGCTTATTTTGGAGTCCTTTAGCTAAGCAAAAAAGCAATAACTAGTTTAGGCTTAATGGTATTCAGCCAAAACAAGCTTATTTTTCAAGCTATTCAGCAGACTTTCAGACCATATGCCATTTATTAAAAAATGTTGCCATTAAGCTGCTTTATAACTTTGTTTTTTTAGTTTGTAAAATAAAGCACTTTGGAACCTTAATTGAATAATCGGGTCCACTCAGGGACCCATTTCTGTAATTCTTCCTTCTTGATAGTAAACATTGTAGTCCCTTTTGTTAGTTTACTGTTACCCGTCCGTCCCTTTTTGTCCTTTCACATATTAGTCCACTTTAGTATTAACCCTTGTGTCCTTTCACTGTTAGTCCCCATAAGTTAACTTTAGTTAGTTAATTTAATTTAATTAATTTAAATTAGGTTTAGATTTTTAATTCAAACAGTAACTTTTGGGCATTTTTACATTTTTAGTTTTGTTAACTTTTTCTTTATTTAATCTGATTTTTTTAGATTTTTTATAGTTATATTTTCTGACTTTTTATATTTAATTAGTTTTAATTAGTTTTTAATCTTAGAAAATTCATAAAAAATACAAAAATTAACAAAAAATTATTTTTCTTTTTTAGAAAATTTTCTTTAATCAAATAGTTTGTAGGAAAATTATTAAAACTTGTGTAGGGCGATTTTTGCCCAAATTTCAGTTCCGGGCTCGTTTACGAGTTCGACTTTTTCGTTTCTTACCGTTTTGTTCGCTTTTTAACTCCGATTTTGAAATTTTTTACATTTTCTTTTAAGTTAGAATATTTTTAATTTATTTAAATTTTAAAATTAATTTTAGGACTTTATTTTTATAATTTTTAGTTTTTAGCTTGCGATTTAATTCCCGGTAGTCTATAATTGCATGTTTAATTTAGTTTATTAGTTTTAATTATTCTAGTTAAGTATTTTTAGCCTAATTATGTTCCCCGTAGATTTCTTAGGATTTTCATTGCCAGTATTTATGCCCCCCGTAGTTTAGGATTTATCCGTATAACTATTTTTGTTCCCCGTAGTATATTTAAGGTTCCCATTTTCCACTGCTTGTTTCCCGTAGAATAATTTTAGTTTTCTTTAATTAATTTTAGTTTATCTAGTTAAAAATCAAAATCATTTGTTTCTCAATTCAAATCATCAATTCATTCGTATCGATTTACCATTCCAGCCTCGTTGGGGATTTACGACCCGGGAAAGCTCTATACTACTTCTCGGTATCATTGACTCTGCTTATAGACCATTCTTACTATATATTTTATATTTTATTATATTATATGTATTTTAAGGTATAGTCTGAGCGGATCACCTTTCCCATTTAGACAAAATGCTCCAAAGGTGTGAAGACACCAATCTTGTGCTAAATTGGGAAAAGTGCCACTTTATGGTTAAGGAAGGCATAGTCCTTGGCCATAAAATTTCTAAGACCGGGATTGAGGTTGATAAGGCGAAAGTTGATGTCATTACAAAATTGCCTCATCCCACTACCGTGAAGGGTATTCGCAGTTTTCTCGGTCACGCCGGATTCTACCGATGATTTATTCAGGATTTTTCCAAATTCACCCGGCCTATGACCCACCTTCCAAGAAAAGGACAAAAATAGAAGCCAAAACGACAAAACCGAGCATGAGAACGGAAAGAGCGAGAAAGAAAAGTCAAAGTCAAATCAAGTCAAAGTCAACCCCGAGATGTGGATTTGGAAAGAGCATCAAAAACCGAACCCGAAAATGTAAACTGCCAAAAGTGGGCCCACCCGTACCCACCTAGTGAGCCCGGGACATCCCACTTATATCTTATATCTTAAAATAAAAAAAATAAAAGCCCAAAGTCCAATTTTTATACCCGGCCCAAAAACCAAGCCTAACACCTTATAACTCCCATACCCGATTCCCCTTTTATAAACACCCCCGTTAGTCCTTAAAGGACTAACGGTGCAAACCAACAGAAACCAAAAGGACCAAAGTTGTATCACCACAAGGGCCATGTGTGCAATTAAGTTATATACCTTGAGGGACCATTTTTGCCATTTACCCAAACTAATACCCTACACCCAACAAACAGAACACCCGTTTTTCCCGCCCCCTTCCATTGTTACTGTTCACCTTCTCCTCTAAAAATTACACTTACCCTGAGGTTAAACCGTAAACCTATATTCTAGAAGCTTAAATGATGCAAGGGGTGACGTTTATGATGCCTGACTCGTTGGTAATATAAGGGAATGATTGCGTGGACACATCCAAGGGCCAAGATGGATTTAAAGAAGCACAAGGATGAGTTAAGGGCCAAGATTGAAGCTTTCTTTTCCTCTCACATAAGAAACACAGACTTAGGAGCACTCCTCCTAGAATGTTCCTTCGACTAGTATAATTAGGTCTCTTTGTAAGCCATTTGGCATGGAGTCTTTTTACCTAGTTTTTCTATCTTTCAGCCTGTTTTAGTTCTTTTTAACGTATTTTACTTTTAACTTATAATGTTTTTAAAGAGTTTAATGAAATTTGTAGTTTGGTTCTAAATCTGTTTTCAAGTTTCCAGCTCACTTTATGTTTCAAAAGCTCTTTATAAGCTCTCTCATAAGCTCACATAACCTGTTTTAAATCTTATTTAAGCTTCTGACTTAAGCACTATAAGTTTTTCAATAACTTATAGTGCATAAGTCCACTTTTTTAACTAAAAAGAAAAAAAATCACTCAAAAAGCTCTTGGATGATAAGCTTGAAATGGAAGGGCTTATGTTATATACTGGCTTGTGTAAACAAGCCAAAGCTTATTGATAAGCTCTATTGAGCATTTTTGTCCTTGTTTAAGCAAAGGACAAAGGTACACCCTCTTTTTCCATTTTTAGCTTATTTGCATTTTTAGCTTATCATTTGCTTAGTACTGCTTATTTAGGCTTATTAATAATGTTTTATGCCCATTAATGCTTAGTTGTAGTTTAGAAATCATTGTGCAAGTTTTTCATTAAAAATCTGTCTTAAAGTAGCTTAATATTGCATTATCTGTTTTCAGCTTATTTAAGTGCTTATTAGTTGTCTAAACTTGCTTATTATTGTCTTTTTAGCTTATATATAATCTGGTTTTAAGAGTTTGTTCATTGAAAATCAAGAAATCAATTGAAAATTGGTAAAAACAGTTTTAAAATGGTGTTTGGTTTAACAGATTTTATGGGTTAAAATGGGTCAAAATTTCATTTTGACACTTTAGTTAGTTTAGTGTAGCTTAAATTAGTGCAAAAATTTAGTTTGTTTAAGTTTTTAAGTGTTAAATCTTATTGTTAAGGTTTAAAGAATTGGTGGTTTGAAACTGTAGGTTTATAACTGATCTTGTTGGCTCATTTGATTATGCTCTTGCTTATTGTTGATTTGTGATGTTTTTGTATTTATGCATGTGTTAAAACAGGTAGAAACAAAGACTCATTGCCTGCATTTTTTAGTTTTGTGTTTTGCCAAAACTGTCAAAAGTGCTAAGTGTTTAATTCTTTTTTGAGATATTGCATTTTCAAATGCTTGTTGTGGCTTATCCTTTATTTCAAAATGCTTTTAGATTGTTGCTATGTGGTCTTTGGGGTCTAATTTTGATCTGTTTGTAGGTTTGAGATCCATAAGGATCTGTTAGAATGCTTATTTTTAAGCTCAAAAGTAATGTTTTGTTAATTTTCCCAAGTGTTGAATATGTGTGAGATACCCTTTTCATGAAGCTTTTTAAGTGCTTATTTGAGTTTCAAAATGCTTTTTCTTTAGAGTTTATTGTAGCTTTTTGGCCATTATTTTCAGTGGTATAAGTCACTAAGCCATAAGGATCCTTTTGCTAGCTTATTTTTAAGCTAGAAAAGTCCCTATAGGCCTTTTGGCTTATCAGTTTTGGCTAAAAGGTTCATTTTGCTTATTTTAGCTTATCTGCTTATTGTTATTGCTTATTTAGGTTTAGCTTAGCTTATTAGGTTAGTATAAACCCATTTTAATTTATTTGGTTTTGCCATTTGCTTATTTGCTTTCTAGTGTAAATTAAGTGTTTTTAACCCTTTTTAGCTTTATAGTCATTCTAGCTTATTGTGCTTGCTTATTGTTATTCTTAAGTGCTTTTTATAGATAGCTTATCATCTGTTTTAGCTTAACTCTCTTTTTGGTTTGCTTATTTGAGCTAAAATAGCTTAACAGTTTGCATTTTATAGGATTAGTAGTGTTTAAGCTTATTCTGCCTTGTTCAGGTTATTTTAGTGCTTATTTGTGCTTTTTTAAAAAAAGTGTCTTTGTAAAAAGTGCTTATTTTTAAGTTTTCTAAAATTTATTAAAAAATGGCCAAAACAAAAACACTTGGGATAGTGAGAAGCCCCGGGTGAGCAAGACTCGAACCCGGGACCTCTACCACCCTCACCAAGCGTTTTAACCCCCACACACTCAAACATTGTGCTACAATAGCTCATCCGGTATATCTTTGCACAATCTATTATTTATATACGTTTTAGGCTTTTACTATAATAAGCTGTTTTAGCTTATTTCACAGCTTATTCGATAAGCTGTTTTCACGAGCTTATTTTTCTTAGATTCCTCATTGTTCAATCTATTTTTCCTAATTTTTCAGAATTTTTATAAATAGTTTAGTATTTTTAATCATTTAATTTCATTAAAATCATTTTTAATTCATAAAAAATTATAAAAAAGTCAAAAAATATAATTCTTTTTTAGAAAATTTTCTTTTATCATATAGTTTCTATTAAAATTAGTTTTGCTTCCGTAGGGGTTAAATTGCAAAATTTTATTTTTTAAAGAACGGGATTCATTCCCGTTCACGTTTTTTGTATTTTTAAGCTCAATTCAACTCCATTTTTGTTCTAGTTTTCTTTAATCTTACTTTTTAGTCAATTAGGGTTAGTTAAAAGTGAAAAAAAATCATTTTAGGTTTATTTTTGAAAATTTAGGGTTTTTAGATCCCGTTTAGGATTCCCGTTTTGCGTTTTTAGTTAAAATTTGTCTTGCCTTAAGTGTTTTTAAGCTTTTGCCTTAGTTTTCCCGTAGTTTTAGATAACCAAATCCGAATCTTGTTCCATTCAAGCATATTCTCAAAACGACTCTCGGCTTTCAATTGCTTTCCTCATCGGGGATAACGACCCGGGAATCATACTCCCGGATTTACTATAACTGTGATTGCTTTTTTGATTCTTACCCTTATATTTATACATATATTTATATATTTATTTATATATTTATATTTGTATTTATATATATATTTATATTTATATTGGTACAACCAAGAAGAAGTTGATCATAGACCCCTATAGTTATAACTCTTGAAACATGGCAAAACAAGTCCTCATAGTTATAATTCGAAAAGTAACGATAATAACCCTTATGCAATGAAAAAAAAAACCCCCCGTATCGTTTTTAGTCCAAAATCCATAATAATGATATTTTTCAATATAGAAAATAATTTGCAGGTTATGGCTTATTAATATAAGCTAAAATAAGAAGGTTTATTGTAACGAAAGTTTAAAATAACGATTTGTTAAGCTAGAAATCAAAACGGGTCAAATTAAGGTTTTAAAATGAAAATGCGCGGGTTTTAAGCTTCAAGCTTTTAAGACATAATGAAATACTTATAATATTGTTAAATAAGCTTATTAGGATAGATTATAACAACATTTTACAAGTTTAGCTTATAGATTAAACAAAAACATGAAATTAGGGTTTCATAGGTTCGATTTGAATCAAAAAGGGAAAATGCATAGGTTTTTGACTTCAAAGCTTTTAACAATAGATTATATATGATTATATGAACATTATAAGGGTATGGAAACAGAATGTGTGCTTATGGAACCTGATTTGAGCTTATGGGTTCAAAATGGGGTCAAAATGGGGACTTTTAGCTTCGTACGCCTATAATAACAACTCTGGGGCTTCAAGGCTTGGTTTCTTCACCTGTATTCTGCTCTTGGGACTTCTCTTGATGTTCTTGATCAGACCTTGGACTCCATTGATGGTTAGAAAGAAAGATTGAAGTTGTGTTTGAAGTGAATAGGGTGTTAGGCTTTATATATGATGTGAATGGCTTAGGGACCAAGTTTAGCAACTTGGTGGCCAAGTTGAATGGAGTAGGGAGCATGTATGATGACTAAGGAGCTTCTAGGATGAGTCATGTAAGGTTTAGTAGGAGGTGGAAGAAGGTGGGAAGAGTTGGTATGAACATTATTGTACAGAATATAAGTTTATGGAACAAGATTTTAGGCTTACTTGAGCTAAAATGGGTCAAAATGGGGTTTTCGGGTTCGTACGCCTAGAGATGGCTTCAAGAGTTTGTTTTTCTTGCTTCTTGGCTTCTATTCTAAGATTAGGGACTTATTTTGATCTTATATTTCTGCTATGGAAGTGTTAGAATTCCATTTTAGGGTAAGAGAGGAGTTGTGGGGGATGAATTGAAATGAATGATGTCTTGGCCTATTTATACTACTCGAACACACTTAGGGACCAAGAAAACTTGGAGTATGGATCAAGGGGCTGTAGGAGAGTGACTCATGAAGGCTATGGATGAGTAGGATAAGCTATCTAAGCAAGGTGGAAGGATTTTAGGATGTTTGGGTGTTCGGCTAGAAATGGAGCAACAAGGAGGTGATGTAGCTTCTTGGTGACCAAGTATCTCAATTGAGGTGCTTGTAAGCAGATAGGGGCTGAAGTAGGTGAGTCATGGAGGTGTGTGGGTGCTTGGTTGGTTTTCAAATGGGTCAATTTGGAGGGAAAATGGTTATCAGGTCCTTTAGGGCTCATTTAGGGGTTTTAATTTTTTTCTTCGAGCTAGGGTTAAGGTTTAAGGTAGATTAAGGTTTAGGATTAGTGTTAGGATTGTAGTTTAGTGTTTAGGATTAGTGTTTATGGCTTAGTTTTAAGTTTTAGTGCTTAGTTTTGAGGTTAAAGTGAAACTAGGGTTTATGGTTTTGTTTTAGGGTTTTTAAAATGTGTATGAGAGCTTAAGAGTAGAGTGATTAGGGTTTACATATTGTATATTGAGTGTAGTATCTTGTACAAAAGTGGTGGTAAAGAAACTAGAATGAAAATGGTGGTAAAACAGCTATTTTAGGTGTTATGCTTAATGATTTGTACATTGTGCTTTTAAGGACTTGTACATTGACTTGGAGGGAGTTTATATTTCAAATGTCATGTATTGATACTTGTACAGATGCTTTGAATACTTGTACATTGATTTTGTATGTATACATTACATATAATTAAGGTTCAGAGGTAAACGTTTAACGTTTAAAGTCCGTTTTGAAATAACGTTGTAAATGGTACATTATATGAGTAATGTTCTTTGTACAAATGATATTAAGATATTGACTTGACATATTAGGATGTTTATATGATATAAACATAGATATAAATGGCATAGGTAGGTTGTGTGAACTTGTTTAGTTTGCTATGCAAACAATGTTACATAATAGAATGTCATAAAGCAAAAAATTTCTTCGTACAAATGTGATCATAATAAAATAGGTTGATTTTGCTTTGATGAAAATTTTGGGTTGTTATATGTGTTGACAAAATGTACAATGATAACTCTTTGAAATAATATTTCCCACAACTCACTACATAACTCGCTACACAACTTGCTATGAATATTATATTATAAACACTTAACTCGCTACCAAATTGGAAAATTTTGAAATAGAGGGTTAAATATTATAATAAATAAAACCTTCACTAACTCGCTAAGAAGTAGCGAGTTACCTGCACACACTTAAATGTTAAAGAATATTCAACTCGCCAATGACAACTCGCTAAAGATAACTCGCTACGAATATTCTTATTAAAAATACTAACTTGCTATTAAGTTTGGAAATTTTGAAATAGCAAGTTGGAAATATCAATAAAAATATCAATCTTCATCAACTCGCTATAGGTTAGCGAGTTGCCTGTTCATGATAATACAATATTTATAACTCGCTAACATGCATTCCAACTCGCTACTAAGCATCAACATTAACTCGCTAATAAGAAGACTTACACTCTACTCGCTACTTAGAATTCTTACAACTCGCTACATAGTACAACGCAATTTGCTAAGACCTAAAATTACAAACTAGCAAGGATGATCAAGAAGGCTCATGAATAAGTGCTTACACTACATTATCAAACACATAGCAACATTCAGAACCCTTAAACAACAGCAAACATCTAACTTTTGACCCTAGAAAGTCAATAGGCCACGAAAATCAACTAGATTCCAAAATAGTGAAAGGGAAATCAAATTTAACATGAATGAGGCATCATTTACTTATCCTAAACCTAACCCAGCAACTAATATATCATTCCAATCATTAACGAAGATTTAGATGATAAATAAAGGCAAAAACATTGATTTTGAGCGATTTAGTGTGATTAAGGCAGCCATGTTTTAGATGTATGATGTTAACATGATAAAGAACATTATCTAACAAGTACCTTAGCAAGAATGGCTACAGAAATCACAAATCAATGAATGCTTCAAACTAGCGAGTTGCGATAGAGGTTTTAGAGTGAAAGTTTGACTGAGTTCTTTAAAAGTTTGACCAACAGTAACTCTCGCTGACACCTTTTATACTTTATAAGTTTTACCATTTGGCAGAATTGGTCCATAAACTTCCTAAGTTCCTCACATTCAGGTTAAGAGTATTAACAAGGTTAGAACAAGTTTCAGAGATGGCACAAATGGTCCTTATATTTATACAAGCCTAGGAAACATTTAGCAAATTACACATAAATCCCTATACTCACAAAAGATTGACCAATTTAGCCTTTTAAGTTAGAATAACTTTAACTCCCCTTCAAGTTGAAATCCCGTTTAACACAAAAACCTTTACCAGTCAATTATTTAATGAATTAAAATGCCTGTTAGATGTCATAAATTTGAAAAACACTCTCCCCATCAATCAATGACCTGTTTTCTATTTAAAGAGTTGTAGTCGTTGATTAGTCTGATTGATTTTTAAACAACACTTTTCCACCATTAGTAACACAAATAATTTTCTAAAGAATCATAGACGAAAAATTATTTGGTTAAAGAGAGAAGACTTCTCTTCTATATCAAGAAATAATGCACTGAAACGTACATTAGATCGAGGGTGCACGAATGTGAAGTAATCCATGCCCGGGAGAACTTGATCACCCGTTGTCAAGAACAGCCATCTTTTTGGCGATATGCTTTCCTCAATTTGAAAAACGGGTTGCAGTCTGAAATAACTGCAAGCCATAAAGATATGTTTTAAAAAGTTTGAACTTCCGTTCGAGCTTCATTTAAAGACCCGTGTCATTATTGAATGACATTTCTAGGTTCGTAAATGTTATCGATAAACGGAAGACATGTCTTGAAAAACTATTTTTGGTATTTTTATTTTTTGATTTTTATGGTTTTTGTAGGTTTTATATGTCACACCCCGCCAAGACGGAAACACGAGGCGTAACATCATGGATATCATCACAACACAATGGTGTCAACAATAGAGAAACACTAAATGCATAACTAAGTAATAAAGACACAATGTGTCATGACAATACCGAAACCAAAAGAACGACATCTTGTATTAATGAAAAAGGGTCTCACCAATACAAGAACAATATCTCATGAGCCTAATAAAATCAAATAACATTCAACAAAATCCATGCAACAAACATAAACAAACTCAGGAGCGAACTCCAATGCAATCCTA
>BQNB010136232.1:0-13846 GCA_026074375.1 Tanacetum coccineum
TTAAATTGTATAGGCATTCTTTCCAATCATTGCCCATGAACACTATTACCTAGTCGTATTCAACTTCTTGAAGGGCAATACAATCATAATCGACAACTCGAGGACACATATGACGTATGAAACAAAATATAAGACTGTTTGTGAACTGTTGGTAAGTAACTAAATATGATATCATATATGATTTTCTAACTCTGAAAATTTTATTTTGTGTAGAAAAAATTGTTTTCCATGCATCTTGAAAAAGTGAAACATCCAAGAGCTAAAGATGTCTTTAACAAAAGCCGACAATCATCAGGCCTAAATGGGGAACAACCGAGAATGACACAGATTGTGGAATTTTTTTGATGATGCATATGGAGCACTATAATGGGGAGACCGCAAACAATTGGAACCTCGAATTCCTGACAGAAAAACAAGGAAATACATTAGATATAATAAAGATGAGGGTGAGGTTGGCAACAAAGATACTGAGTCATGAAATAAACATACATCGAGAAAAGATAAGTACCGAAGCAAACACTAACGAGGATTTGAGGAAGAAAATGATCAACGAGGTAATCAAAAAGAAGAAAGAAAAATAAGAATCTGAAAGAGTTCAAAGTGCCATTTGATGATCAAGACTTTTTGAAGAACAATTGCAGACACTATTACTGTTTTCAGTTCTTAAACTATTCTTAGTATTATTTTGTTGTTTAAAAACAGTTGCTAAACCATTCTACTAGGAAGGGGTACGTGGTATGCAGGAGAACCCCTTTGGGGTTGCTCTGAGCTTAGCGGTTAACTGGTCGTCGAAGTGCTTCTCCGAATAGCACCGCTGAGTCATACCACCTACCTTAAGCGAAAGTGCTTCCCCACTGGGATTTTGGTTTAGACTGGTAATCTAGGATGCCTTTAGTGATACTATAGTTTCTATCACATTTTGGGGGCTTTAACTGGTAATCTAGGATACCATTGGTGGTACCATAGATTGTATCACATTTTGGGGCATTAACTCTGTAATTAAACTACGTAGTTATGAATTATGATTAAATGGAAATGCCGAAACATATGCAGATGTTAATTTTGAATTATGTCTATTTTGATACTGTTTTCATTGCGCAAATAGGTAATCACTTGGGTGTTTTAGCATTTACAACAGGAAAACAAAATATGATAACTAAAAACTTAGTAAATACAGCTATCAAATATGATAACTCAAAACAACAAAGGAACACAACCAGTATATCATATATGATATTCATAAAAGACATATGAATGCTTTTCAAAACTTGTTAAATACAACTATCAAATATGATAACTCAAAACAACAAAGGAACAAAACCAGTATATCATATATGAAATATATATGAAACAAATACTAATTTAAGAAGATCCAAAGGCATAAATGAACATTCAAATATGATAATTCAAATAAAAAAAATCTAATGCAAAATCATATATGATTTCAATATGATATCATATATGATACAACTTATTAAAAACAAACAAACAGTTTGCTGAACTTATCATTGAACAAAAATATACTTATTCATGAATCAAGTCTTCATCTTTTTCAACCAATTCTTATTCGTCTTCAGCCAAATCTATTTTTTCTTGAACAACTTCATCTTGACACACTTCTTTTTCAACCACAACTTCCTCTTGACCTACTTCTTTTTGAACAACAACTTCATTTTGATCTTCAAACCTCCCCGGGCATGTCCTCTTGTTATGATCGGTACCGCCACACAATGAACATGAATTCCTGCCCTTCAAACTTTTTTCAATTGCTTTCTCTTTTCCTCCTTTGATACGCAACTTTTTTCGTCCTTTGGTAGATCCAACAGTAGGATTGTTAACATCAACAACAGCCGGCTTTGGAACTCCAACAAGCTGCTCCAAATTATCAGTTTTGTTCTTTGAAGGAGGATTTGGGCAATCAGCTTCAACCTCTTTCTTTAGTGACTTCAACTTTTCAACAAAAGCGCCTAACCTTGGCTCATCTTTACTCAACAAATGCACACAATGATCAACAATAGAAGTTGCCTCGTTCGCATAATTCTCAACAACCACATTCTTCTCACCATATCTGTTTCTTTTGTTCCTCAAACCAGCAGGTATAAGGTTCTTCGTCCAACGCCTCAAGATGTATTGTTGTGGAATCATTTCAACATTGGCATTCTTAAAGACACAAAAAATATGCTTGCATAATATGCCAACTCTGACAAAAAGCTGACATGAACAAACAACTGAACCATCTCCTACGCTCCGCAAAACCTAAACAAAGCACAAAAATAATGTAAAAAACTGCATTGTATAATCATATATGATTACACATAAAAAAAACTAGAAACTACAAAAACCATACCTTATAAAGCCCATCTTTTTTGAAAAACATATCAACTTTATCATTTTCGTCAGCTTTATCATTCCCTTTATCCACAGATTGAGGTTTCTTCTTCTTCTTATTCGGCATTTCATAAACATACGGACTCTCTTTGATAATACACACCTCAGATCCTTCAACCAAACATTTTGAATCTATTTGGCAATAAAATAAGCCAACAAATATTTCTTTCTGAACTAACTCAAACAGCGAACGAGTGTAAACATTAGATGCATGACGTTCAATCTAAAGAAAGGTCTTAAGCTTAGGAACGGTATCAATTGTCTTATGATCCATCCTTTCTTGTACATGCCTTTGCTTCTCCATCGCCGTCTCAAAACAGTTCATAAAATTCATAAGAGTCGAACCAGAATTTGTAAAATGAGAGAAAAAGGAGTTCTCACTCTCTGACCTGGATGTTGTCCTCATCAATCCACATAATAGAGAGTCAATAAAATATGCAGGAATCCAAGTTGAACGAATATTAAATATCTTTGTTAACCACTTATGATTCTCCAACTTAAACTCTTCCATCAACTTTCCCCATCTATACTCAAACTCTTCGGGACCAATGTACATATTCCATACAATTTTATTCATCTTCTCTTTAAAGTCAGTCTCATCATAGATTTTTGCACATATCTGAAAGAAGAAAAACAATAAACTTTTAACAATTAATTCATAGTATCAAATGTGAAATAACAAATAACTTAAAACTGAATTATCATATATGATAAAACAAAATGATATGAAACTAAAAATGTATATTGAAATATCATATATGATGAAACAAAAGAGTAATCAGAAAAAGATAAAAGTAACTTAGAAGTATCACATATGATATAAACACTAAATAAAAACTCAATTATCATATATAATATCATATATGATAATACAAATGATATGAAACTAAAACTGTATATTGAGATAAAAAAAATACCTTAGCAGGAAGCTTTTGGGTGATATGCCACATGCATAGACGATGCTTGGACCCACCAAACTCAGCTTCAATAGCATTCCTCATTGCTCCATCTTGGTCGGTGACTACTATACTAGGTGCTTTCCCAAAAGCTTTCATAAATGCTTTCAATAACCAAATGTAAGATTTTGTAGTTTCATTCTTCAACAAACCCGCAGCAACCGTAACACACTTCCTGTGATTGTCTATGGCTGTAAACGGAACAAACACCATCTTGTATCTGAAAAAAACATAAAAAACTGAAATAACACAAAACATACTACAACTAAGACACGACTTACAAAAAAGAATTCTTACTTGTTTGTCTTAAAGGTAGCATCAAACGATACAACATCGCCAAACTCCCTGTAATTGTACTTAGAAACTTCATTCGCCCAAAAAATAGCAGTAATCTCAGCATTCACAACCAAGTAATCAAACAAAAAGTCGGATACATGCTTCTTTCTATTTTCCATCTTATCAATAAGCATCTAAGCATCACTGTCTCCTATATAGCAGTTCACCTCTAAAAAAAGTTCATAACATCAACAGTAGACCGTGAACAAGCCAAGTAAGAACCCTTGGATACCGGTTAGAAGGTGATGGGCTCTTGTTGCACCTATATTCACACTAGCAGCTTTCACAATAAATGCTTGCTCCATATAAGTCAACTGCCTCTCTGTCTTTGACAAATGCTTGTACTCTTCACGTTCAAGTGAAGGCACGGATTATGAATAGTAACAAACACTTACAGAACAAACTTTCTAGTACAAGTACCAAATTAAACACAGCACGCCCCCCTTTGCAAACCAGTTATATGAAGGTTTGAAATTACTCTTTTGTTTGTCACAGTTACCCTAAATCTAGTGTAGTCTACGGGTATTTCCCTTTAGGCAACCCCATGCCCTGATTGCAAACAAATACATTGACTAGACGTTCTCCATTCAACATTCTTTTCTGACATGAACGTCTAACTACAAACCCTGCTTCTGCAGCATACTTCATATATGCAACAACACAATCCTCAACTGAATCATAAACAGTCCCTTTAACTAGTAAAACAGCCGCAGAAACTTTTGTAATGTAATAAACATTTTCCACCGGGAGTATCAAATTAGAAGAGTAACAAACGATACAGGAGTAGACAACGCATCCTAATCAGAAAAAAATAAAATGAAAATAAAAATAAATAAATAAATAGGTTGTGTCATTAAAAAATGCAAAAAACACATATAATATCACAAATGACATGTATAATAAACACAAGTTGTGATATCATATATGATATAAAATATGATATATCCAAAAAAATAAAAAACATGTAAAATTATATATGATATTAAAAGATGATATATAATACACACAAGCTGTGATATCATATATGATATCACATACAATATCATATATGATAAACCAAACATAAACAACCTCAATTATAAACACATTAACACAAGATAAAAAATATCAATATAAAATAATCAAATCAACTTAAAACACTTATTCCTAAACTAATAATTACAAAAAGATAATTTAATTAAAAATAGCTTATGAACATAAACGTACTCTTATACATCAGTGAGGTGACATCAATCTCCTTCTTCATCAAGCAACAATCTATTCAGTAAGAGCATTAAGAGAAACAACATGAGAATTTTTTAGAAACACTAATAACGCACTTGAATACTCCGGATCCATAAAACCTGATAATAAATCAAAATAAGCTAATAAGCTAGCTTATTTTTCAGATAATAATAATAACATAAGCTAATTCGCAAAAAAAATCTAAAAAAAAATATATATATAAACGGAGCAGTTGAATCTAACCTGATGTTAACGAATTAAAGAAGGATAAAATCAATTGAAGAAGAAGATGATCGATTGAAGAAGACGATAATCAATCGATTAGTTTTTTGTGTTATGTAAGATAATCGTTAGTCGAAGAGAGAAAAAAAATAGATCGAAGCTAAACACACACTATGTGTGTGAATTAAAAGAGACGATTCGTTGGATCATATAAAGATGGAGGGTGAAGATGAGTCCCCCAGTATCAAAAAAAGGTTTGGTATCCAAATGAACTTATATCTTATCTTTTATTAAATTTATTATTTTTTATTTCTTAATTATATGTAACACAAACATAATTATAAACTAATTTAAAGGTATTACTTGTAATTTAAAGATATAAATTCTTTTATTCTGTTAAAAACATAAAAATCATTACACACTTTTAGCATGCCTTCTTAACTTTGGAATTTGAGAAAATCATGGTTAAAATATAAAAGTTAACAGTTATCCTGAGACAAACTAAAACAAATATATAAATTGACCGGAGCTTCTAACCTTTTTTTGTTAAACTAGATGAGATATATCATGAGACGGGTTTTTAGACACATATGTTACTAAATTATCAACTTTTGTTCGCCTAAGTTACCAGTTTTTTTTTTCAATTAGGTTACTGGACTATCTAAATTTGTCTTTAAGGTTACTGAACACCTAAAGTGTGTTCAATCAAGTTACCCCGTAAACTGGCAAACGGTTGATAATGTTTTTTCATTATCCACTTCAGATTTTTGTGGGCCTCGTTAGCCAAGTCATCTTTCCATTTGTTTATATCCTTTATAAACAAACAATTAACCCCATTACCCCCAAATACTTTTCCCCATCTTCCTCACTCATCTAGGGTTTACTTTTAAAATCACCAATTAATCATAACCCTGTAAATGGCAAATAACAATCTTTGTTGGTGTGGATTAATAGCTGCATGCAAAACTTCATGGACAATGGATAACCCAGCTCGTCGCTTTCTTGGTTGCCCTAACTACATGGATCCTAACCTAAATTGCAATTACTTTAGGTGGGTGGATCGTGAGTTGCCAAACCAATGGTATTGACTCACCCTTTTTAATACATATAAATATATATATAATATATAAATATATAATAATAAGGATAAATATCAATGATAATAAGTATTTCGTGATGCTTTTAAAAGGTAATTACTTTTATCCAAAGCAAAAACCCTAAAAAAGCCGAGTTGTGTCCCGTCGAGGCGTGAATTTGAAAATCAAGTTTTGGTTTGAGAATTTATGCTTGAATGATCAAAGATTGGATTGGATTCTATTTCTACAATTAAAAATGCAAAAACAAGTAAAAGAAACCCTAAAACGAAAGCAATTTAAGTTAAAACCTAAAACGGGAACGCGACTTAAAAACCTAATTTATCAAATTTTAATCCTAAAGTGATTTTTTTACTTTTAATTAACCCTAAGTGACTAAAATGTAAGAATAAAGAAAACTAGACCAAAAACGAAAGTGATTTAAGCTTAAAAACACAAAAAACGAGAACGGGATTCAATCCCGTTCTTTGAAAAATCAAATTTTACAATTTTAACCCTGCGAATGCAAATTTATTTTTTCTAGGTCCTAAATGATAAAAGAAAATTTTGAAAAAAAGAATTATATTTTTTTGACTTTTATTTTATTTATTATGAATTAATTACTGTTTTAATGAAATTAAATTATTAAAAATAGCAAACTAAATTATAAAAATCTGAATAAAATACAAAAAATACTTTGACTTATGCCGATTTTAGGAAAAATACAAATGGGTTGCCAGCTTATTGAAATAAGCTGGAAATAAGCCCTAAAGGGCTGAAAGGCTTATTGGGCTAAAAGCCCTTAAGAAATTAATTATGCAAGAGATAACCAGATGGCCCTACTGGTGCCAATGGTTAGTGTGTGTGACTTGTGGGACGACTGTGTGCAAAAGGGGAGGTCATGGGTTCGAGCCCCATGCCTCTCCTTTTTTATAAAACATTTTTTTCTTTTTTTTTGGAAAAGTTTTATAACTGAAAAATAAGCAACTTAAAAAAAAACTTTTTTACAGGACTCAAAAATAAGCTAGATATAAGCAAAGAAAAAGTTGGCAGATTAAGCCTATTTTACACTAAGGAAAATATGCTAAACTGTTTTGGATTTTAGACATAATAAGCACAAGGGAAAGTTAAATAAGCACAAAAAGATAATGAGCTATGTCTAATAAGCACTTGCAAACAACAATTAGCAAAGAAGTCCAACTAAAAAGCTACAAAAAGCAAATAAGCACTTAGGGGCAAAAACCGCTAAAAACAGCTTAGGGGGTCATTTTTGAGCTTATTTTTAAGCACATCAATGGATCCTTATGGCTTAATAAGCTATATCACCTTAAAGCTTGACCAATAAGCTTTCTGAATCAGCAATTAGAAAACAATTTGAAAATCAAAGAAGCTAAGAAAAAGAGTTATGAAAAAGGCTGTGAGGCTCAGTACATGTTGAGTTTTTCAACTTTTTGAAATGACTAAAGGGGCTTATTCCAGACTTAAAATAAGCTAGTAAAATAAGTTTAAAATTTAAAATAAGCTAAAACAGAATGAATCTATACTACAAAGAGCTTATGCAATGAAAATTAGACTCTAAATCAAACATTAACTAACTTAAAAATTAGATCAAAAAGAGACTTTTTAAAACTTTTGAAAACTCAATATGCATTTGACAGACTTAAGACCAAAACAACAAGGGACAAAAGACACTCATCCTACATCTTTCCTACTGCATTTGGACACTAAAAGAATACTAACAAAAGCCTTAAAACAATCTTTGAGTCAAGATCCAATAAAAATAGTTAAAAGAAATTTCAAACCAACAGATTCTAAGAGTTTGTAGACAAACTCTTAAAACATGATTTTAAACTTTAAAAACTTATCAAAACAGATTAAATTAACTTAATAGACAATCTTAAAGTTGGCTTATTGACCCAAAGCTGTTTTAAAGTCATTTTGACCCATTCTGGCAGTTAACCCAAACACTCCTTAAGATTTCTAAAAACCAATTTTAAGCTAAAACAGAATAAGACTTGCATAAAACTTGATCAAATAAGCATAAGTAAGAACAAATAAGCATCAATAAGGCAGAAATAAGCAATAATAAGCTAAAAATAAGCAAATGCATAAAATGGCATGAAAATGTAGAAATGGAACGTACAAATGCCCTTTGCACAAAACAAGGGCTAAATGCTCAAAAGAGCTTAATCAACAAGCTCTGGCTTATCCAAATAAGCCAGTCAATACCCATAAGCTCTTTCATTGTAAGTTTATCATCCTTATAAAAGCTGAAATCCAAAATTTTGAGTAGATGAAACAGTAGCCTTTAAAAACTTTTGGAAAACCTTTGAATGAGTTAAAACAGGTTGTAAAAGCTTAAAAGAGCTTAACAAAGACACTTGTGAATATTAATAAACTTGAATGGCATAAAACTTGAAATTGCTTAAAACATAAAAACTTGAAATTTCATTAACTTAAAAAGATTACAGTGCTTGAAGTTTAAAGACAGAAATTCAAAGATATAAAAACATAAATTTAAAACACTAAAAAGTAAATTTTAAAGACTAAAACTACACTACTCTTTTTTTACAAAGGAAAACCTAAACTATTTATATCAAATGCTAATCTGCAGGGTCTTGTGCTTGTTGTGTTTCTTCAGTGAGAGGATTCAAAACTTCATCATAGCCATTGATTTGGCTTGCTCACCAAGGCCATCAATCTGAGCCATCCAATTTTTGTTTTCTTCCTTTGACCCAATAAGAATTCGAGGGATTGCCAAGGTGTATTTGGTGTGTAGTGAAGTGGGGTTATGGGAGAGAGATGTTTTTGTCATGGGGTGCAGGGGTGACAGTGATAGAGGTAGGGGATGATGAATAGTATGAGGCGGGAAATGGTTTATGGTTTGAATTGTCGTAGTTGGCCCCTGAGTTTGGTATTTGTTTGCATCGTTAGTCCTTAAAGGACTAGCAACGTTAGTCCTTGAGGACTAACGGTGTAAAGGGTATAGGGGTGATGGGTTAACGAGTGTTAAATGTTTATGGTTAAATGGGTTATGGGCTTTTTACAATTTGGGCCGGTTATAAAGGGTTTTGGATTTTTAAATGTTTAAGGCTTATAAGACTTTTTATATAAAAGCTTAATGGGCTGTCCCTGCCCATTAAATGGGTACGGGTTGGCCCATTAACTTTTTCTTCGGTTTCGGCTCCGTCTTTGACTTTGACTTTGTCGGGGTTGACTTTGGTTGACTTTTTAACTTTGACTTTTGACTTTTTCATGCTCCTTCCGTTTCGTGCTCGGTTTTGTCCGTTTTGGCTTTGATTTTGTCCTTTTCTTAGATATCCGTTACCTGCACAATATAAATGCAAAACATACAAATATGATGTATTTTTGGTACGTTTTTTGTTATTTAAGCACGTTTTTCTAGGTCAAAGGTATGTGTATTTAAACACATACCAAAATCCCCCATACTAAGATATTGTCGTGTCCTCACGCAATGCTACAAGTAAGCACTTAGAAAACTAAGACCCTTAATCCCCTTCGACTAATAACCTTGAAAAGTAGCTAAGTGTTCGTCAAGGGGAATGAAAGAATCAATAGCTTCGAAAAGCCCCGTTTTTACCATTTTTAAATATACACTTATTCCTTCATATATTTTTTTATTTTCCTTTTTCTCATTTTTTTGGGTACTTTTCATTCTTTTCTTTTTAGCAACTAACTAGAAACGTTTAGACTTTCGTTATTTTTATAACTTTTAGGGATCATAAAACAAAAAACATTTAAATTCTAAAATGCCCCAAAAAGGATAAATTCATCGTTCTCGACTTTTCACTTATTCCAAACCAAGCTTAAAACGAAATCACCGTTAAATATCAGTTAGGATGCTAATACTACTCATATTTGTAACTTGTGAACTTTTCACTCCCGACATTTATTATATATTAGGTGAATGTGCCAATTCGAATTTCCACCATGGATCAACGTTTTGCAAAATTCTATGCTTCACGTTCCACCCGAGAATAATGAGTTTGAAGGCAAGATCATCCCATGTAGCGACTTTCATCTCGGCACATCCCAACCTTGCGGCTAAGTGACCAAGCTTTTGACACCCCACAGAGACTAGTATCGGGACTCACTGACCTTTGGTTTCAAAAACTCTTTGGTTTCCAGTTTATACATAGCTTATTTAGAAAAACCACAACTTAAAATGAAAGTCTTAGTTCGAAAGCATATTTAAATTTAAGAAAGAGAGATTTTTTCTATATTTATTAAATCACATTATTTCACACCTAACATTAATATTACCATTATACAATGTAAATCCTTGACCTTTTTGAAGGCTGTAACATCGGTTGTGAGCCGGCAAGATGCAGCAAACTTTTATCAGCCCACAGTTTATAATTATTACTATCGACTACATTTTAAATTCAAAAATTATTGATTTAAGTTTAATTTTCAAAAGTAGCATGTATTATTAGTCCGGTTAGGAGCTTATGGGAGAAAAAGTGACAAATTACACACATGAGCTCTTAAGATTTCCAACTAATCCTTGTTTAGCATCCAACTCATAATTAACACTATCATTTTTTGTTCTTCGTAAATTCCCGCAAACGTTTAGTCTAAAAAGTGAAGGAACAAGCTAGAGCTCAACACGCTCGATCGAGTCAAAATTTATTCTTAATCTACCCAGTAGGAAAGTCAAAATTGTGAAAAAACACTTATTTTGTTTTTGAAATTTTTTGAAATTTTTTCATTTTTTTGGTATTTTGGTGGTAAAAACAGGATTACGTAAAAACAACGACTGCAGGCACAATCAAATCACGGTTTCATCCACTTGGATGTCCCGTATTATAATAATATTAACAACTTTAAAATGTAATAGTCATAGTTCAAAAACCACATATTTAAATTTAAGAAAAAGAGATTTTCCCTATATTTATTAATTTACGTTTACTACACTTAATATAATTACACATCCATTAAACTACATGATACTCCTCGACCTTTGAGCAATTGGTTTGCAACATAGGTTGTGAGCCTGGAAGATGCAACAACTTCTTATCAGGCTCGGATAATTACTATGTGCCTTATTTAGAAGACTGCAACATCGGTTGTGAGCCGACAAGATGCAGTAAACTTTTATTAGCCCACAATTTATAATTATTACTCATTTTTTTCATTTTTTTTATATATAATACCATGATATAGAGAAAATTTCTTTTTAGAAAATTTAATTATAAATTTGAACTAAAATTATTGATATCATCCATAATTCAAAAATTGTTGATTTAAGTTTAGTTTTCGAAAAGAGCACGTATTATTAGTCCGGTTAGGAGCTTATGGGAGAAAAAGCCACAAATTACACACATGAGCTTGTAAGATTTCCAAATAATCCTTGTTTAGCATCCAACTCATACTTAACTCTATTATTTTTCGTTCTTCGCAAAGATTCGCGAATGCTTAGTCTAAAAGTTAAGGAACAAGCTAGAGCTCAACACGCTCGATATTCTTATTCTACCCAACAGGAAAGTCAAAATTGTGACAAAACACTTATTATATTTTTGGAATTTTTTAAATTTTTGCATAAAATCACAATATTTTTTTATAATTTTGGTGGTAAAAATGGGGTTACGAGAAAACAACGGCTACAGGCACAATCAAATCGAAGATCCCCCATACTAGAACGAAACATTGTCCTCAATGTTTTAAGGGGTACCTATGTCATACTAAAGCTGTTTATGAATTATGCTAAAGATAAACATTAGTCGATAAGATTAGGATATTGGATTCCCAAATGAAGTTGAGGATGTGAAGCTCGAGTGATCGAAGGACAAAACTGCGAGCACAAGAGGCTTCAAAAATCCGGGCAATCCTGGACATACACAACAAAAAACAAAGCACGAGAAAGGAAGAGGCGAGCCTCCTCACAACACAAAACACTTATTCATTACTACTAAACTAATTATATTACTACTACGGATAAGCATGGGTTGCCACCCACGAAGTGCTTGTTTATTAAAGAGTCACTAAGCTTGACTCGATCCCCCATACTTGAGCTTGTCAAGGAGGATAGAAATGGAGAAATGGAACTAAACATTATTCTCAATGTTTTAAGAAGGGTCTCTACGCAAATCCTAAGCCGTTTATTAAGTATGCTTAAAGATAAACGTTAGTCGATAAGATTAGGATATCGGATTCCCATAATGAAGCTGAGGATTTGAAGCTCTTGTGAACGAAGGATAAAACCGAGAGCACGAGAGGCTTCAAAAATCCGGGACAATCCTGGACATATAATCACAAAACATGAAACACAGAAAATGGAAGAGGCGAGCCTCCTCACAACAACACACTTATTCATTAATACTACTACTAAGATAAGCATGGGTTGCCACCTACGAAGCGCTTTGTTTTTGTTAACCGAGTCACAAGCTCGACTCGACCCCGAATTCATTGGTCCATGGGGGAGCAAGTGGAAGATAAAATCTCCATCGGACTTTCATTCAAGTGGTTTAGATAAACATTGAATTTCATGAAAGTTCCACTCCGATGAGATACATCCGGCATAAAAGAATGATTAATGGAGATGTCGGGGTTAAAAATGGTATCTTCATTCTCGAAGGAGAGAAGATATGGAGGAGAAACGAGATACGTAAGAAAAGCAAGAAAGATCCATACAACATAAGCGAAGAGAGGAGATTGGTCCTCTTCTAATGGTACATTCGCATTTGTCATAGAAGAAACATTCTCACGAATCTCGGGGTTAATGATAGAAGTCAAATCTCCCAGATCAGGCTCACTCTTAAAATAGAAACATTCAAGATCCGGACGAGATATGATGTGAGCGAGTTCATCGGCGAACTCCTCATGATAAAAGTCACTCCTATCGGTAGGAGGAAATGAATTGATCGAAAGATCAAAGATAAACGAATCATATTGAGAAAAATCAGCATGAGTAGTGGTACTGCCACTACTCTTCTCTTTAATATGATCGTCATCAGAATAGAAAGCTTCATAATCCGGAAGAGACAAATCCGAACGAGTAGTGGTACTGCCACTACTAATCTCTTCCAGATTAAAGCAAAAAGTTTCAGATAAAGGTAAAGAATTATCAAAGGTGTTAGTCTCCTTCAAGAAAAGGTTAAGAGATGTGGAGGGAGACTGGTTACAAAATCGGAAGATAAGTGGAATTATCTTTTAATGCTTCGATGTTAGCAATAAGAAGATTGACATTCAACAATTTTTCACGAAGAATATCGTCTTTGATTGTTAGAAGAATATCAGTATTATCACACCCCCAAAATCGGACGGCAGCGGAATAGTAACATTGGGGTGCGACTTTAAGGCACAAAGTACAAGTTACAGAAAACGACCTCAAAAGAGACGTTTAATAAAATGTCACATTTAATTTAGTAAAAATGTTAGAGTTAAATAGGTTCCATTTATAATGTATTAGAAAACATTGTCAAAACATTTGTCAAATAGTACTCAAGTTATTAAGCCTTCAAAAATATATATATCCGCGCGACTCGAATGCTCCACTAGCAAAATAGTAACATGAAAATACATGCTAAAACGTCAACAACAATGTTGGTGAATTCATAGGTTTAAGTAAAAAGCAGTATTGAAATAGTTTAAGAAATATTTCAGAAGAAAAGCAGCGTTACAACA
>BQNB010136233.1:0-13049 GCA_026074375.1 Tanacetum coccineum
AAATTGTTACAATCTAACCTTTTTGATGTGTAGAACAAATATAAAACAAGATTAACCAACAAATAAGCCTAAATTTTTTTTGAGCTGTAGGGTTTTTTGTCATTGGAGCGTGAGCTAAGACTTCAAGAACCAGAAGGTTAAGATGCAAATCTTAGACTTCATCTTCATGAGCTTGTCCTGATTCTTCTGGTAGTGGTGGTTTGGTTTCAATCACGGGTTGCTGCAGGCTTGTTTAGGAAATGGTTGCCTCCTTGAAATGTGCCTTGATAGCATTGATTGAGTTGGAAGGGTGAGATGTGCATTGGGGTTTGATTGTTGGGTAAGAACGAGCAGACGAAACTGGATGAGTCCCTAGTTTCGGGTTCTTAACCGTATTGCTAGGCAATGTGCCCGCTATTCAGTCGATGATGGCCTTCAACACAATGTCGATTTTGTTGGTCATCTCGCTTTGCTGTTGTTTGAAATCGGCTTCAAACTTGGATAGTCTAGCGTCTTGAGATGCCATAAATTTGGAAACCAGTCCTTTTATAGTTGATTGATTGTTAAAATTTTAAGGATGGTTGTTGAAAGGATGGTTAGGGATCGAACCGTTAGGTTAGAACAGGTTAGGTGGGTTTGAGAGATTATTTTGGGAGTTTTGAGGTTGTCTCCACCTAAGGTTTGGGTGACTTCTCCATGACGGATTATAGGTGTCACCAAGATTGTTTGCACGGGCTTAAAGGTATACCACTTACCTCCTGCTTCATCGGTATGCGAGGATGCGTATTCAACGAGGCTTGTTCGAGGTTTTCCCTGCAACACTGAGTGTCATGGGGACCACTACAGATTTCACATGGGGTAGTGATTTTGTTTACTTGGATAGGTTGAGTCGGAGCAAGATGAGCTTCCATCAAGCGTTGAACTTAATTTTCAAGCTTGATTAGACGGCGTTCGGATGTACTCGGGACATCTTGAGGCAATGCGATTGCCTTGACCGGCTTAGCGAAATCCCTTAGGTCATTCCAACTTTCCTTGTCATAGAGGGCGAGGTCCTCTAATCTTGCCTAGGATTTTTCGGGGTTGAGGTCACGAAGCTTACCACCGGCCAATTGGTCAATGGTTTGTCTTGTGATGGGATTGACATGGTCATAAAAAATTTGGACTTGGAGCCAAAGATTGATGCCATGATGAGGGACCTTTTAGAGTAAGTCCTTGAAACGAGTCCATGCTTTGGATAGAGATTCTCCATGATGTTGTTGGAACATCAGGATATCATTGCGGGTCCTTCCCGGGGAAAGAATTAAGCAAGGAACGGCAGTAAGAACCTCCCGGTGTGTAGATGATCCTGCTAGAAGATGCGTTCAAGCCATTGCCTAGTGATCACAGTAGGACAATTGAAAACAACGATGCTCGTTCTTTCCCTATTTTTTCCACTGTCAAAGGTCAGAGTGGATTCCACAAGTTTAAGGAAATCCTTGAGGTGTTGATTTGGATCCCTCGACCGTAGTCTGTGGAATGAGCATCTGTTTTGCACCAACCGGATGGTGTCAGATCAAAGAGGTACCACGTTGTTCCCTTCGGGGAGCTCGATGGTATTCCTATAGCCATCGTGGCTTGGTCTGGAGTAATATCCTAGAGTACGGATAGGATTCCCGTCTCCCATGGTGGTTGACGAGAATGGGTTACGAAACAATTAACACGAAGAAAAGATAGGCTATAAGAAAGCTAATATGCAGAAATTAAATCTTACTTGAAAGGATTCAAGCAAGTAGAACTAAGCTAAACTATGACCAAAACCTAACTATTCCCCGGTAACGGCGCGAAAAACTTGATGTGCGGTCATCGTAGGACTTCTACACGAAAAATTTTACAACTCCCTAGGCAGTGCACCTAATCTTTGTAGTGTATATGGGCAAGACTCGGAGTTGTTTATCGTTCACTCAATTAATAGGGTTGGGAGGCTTGATCATGGTCTAACAGCATTCTAAGGTTGAGGGAAGATTTCTTTTGTATTTTTTGTATTTTATGAAAAGCAGGTAAAATCATATAAATGAGAGAGTGGATAGTATAAAGCTATTAAAAAAATAATAATCTACAACTAATGTGATAACAATAAGATATATAGGATTGTGTCCTAATAATCGATGTATTACTCCTAGATTGCTTCTCTTAGTTCTTGTTGCCTGGCCACCCATGTGATAGACTATATAACTATTTCTAAAGCAGACCGAATTACACAAACCCGTCGTCTACTTAGTATGCCGCTCAAGCAACGCACATGCAATGTAGTATGAAGACTATTACACGCCCCTACGAGTTTACTATGTGCCTGTGAAATCATTAAAAGTAGATCAAACCATATAGGGAGCAAATGTAGTATGAAAACTGTACCCGATGGTATACTTCTATACAATCACGTTCCTAGACATATCAACAACGATTATTGACAGAAAGCTGGTTTTCTAAGACCTAACGTGCACATCCATCACAAGAAGCAACATCACTAAGACTATATTCAAGGTTTACATAAATCCATAAAATAAACACAATAATAGGTTTAGCCAAGCATGTTAAAGATAAAGCAAGAACAATAGATCAAACAATACATAGACATATTGAATGATTAAGTGAACCTTACTTGATTAAAACATGAATTGGAAGAAGTAAAATTAGGTTTTTAGGCCCTAAAATCGTCTCCTACAGTTGCTAAACGAACTAGGGTTCGTACCTCTTTGTATTCTAAAGTTACACATTTAAAACCCTAAATTCGGGTTTGTATATATAAGAAAATCGACGCGACGACGTCGCATTTTAATCATGACGCCGTCGTTAAATGGATCTTCTAGATCTATGTTTGAGTCGGTGCAGGCTGACGCCGTCTTGAAATATGTGACACCATCACTGAATGAGTTGTGACGGCGTCGTGTATGGCTTGTGACGCCGTCTCCAGACTCTGTGAGCACAAATCTTCAAGAGTCTTGGCGTTGGTTCGTAGTCTCGTCCGTTTCTTCTCCAAATGAGCCCAAGTGACGTGTAATTCATTCACATGTCTTCCAAATGCGAAATACCTAAAAAGGAATGATTAATTACCTATTTTGGGCATAAACACACGATTTTAGGGGTTAACGACCCCGAAAAAGTGTATAAAATGACACCTCATCAGTGACATACTTAAAAACTACAAAGTTTTTTTTTTTATATATATTATTTTTTGTTTTTATATATATTTTAGTTTTTTTATAGGTTTATTATTATTATTAACTATTACTACTATTATTATTATTATACTTAACTCGATTTAAGATTCCTTCATGATACGGTTCAAGTAGGAGTGATCCCCTTTAAAAGCTTGAGGGAACGGGATTTTAGGTATGTACTCAAGGAATGGATATTCATTTATTTTGACCACATGATAGCCCTTTTTCGATGTCTTAATAGGTCGGTCTTTTGCAGTTTTATTGTTACCAATGATAGGAGGTGGTGGATCTTTTTTAGTTTTTGAAGAATCATCAGACTTTCCACTCCTGGTGAAACGGCATTCACTTGCTTCGTGTGAGCTTGAGGAGGAGGAGGAAGAGGGTTAGTCCTATCAATTTGTTCTAAAGAGACGTTTTGAGACTTCGACCACTCATCTATTTTTCTTTCCATGTTTTTAAATATAGTTTGGTAATTCTTTTCATTTTGTTTCATCTTTATAATCATATTGTTAACATTGTTCTTGAAAAACATATTTGTAACTCTTTGACCATCCAAGAATTTAGTGATTGATTTTTCTAAATCAGTTTTAGATTAAACGTTTTTGTCAAAAAGTTTATCATGAATAGTTCTCATGCTATGGATACATCTTTTGAAATCTTCGAGATCATTTTTCACATCATTGTTTAATTCAGTGAGCGATTTCTCAGAATCATTAGGATCATGATGGGATTGGTGAAGATACGAATCATGATAATTTTGGTTTTGATAACCTTCAGATTGGATGTAATTGGCTTCATAACGTTCACACATCGGCGTGTCATCGTTCTTAGAAGCATGGTCACCTCCACTGTTATTATAATTATTATGCATCTCATGCATCTCATGCATCTCCTCTTTTAAGCTCTAGAATTTAGAATCAATTTTTATAGTTAGAGCTTCCAATGTTTCCATTAATCGAGAATTATCATCATTACTATTACTTCCATCGGTGAAAGCAACAGATTTTTGATGATGTTCGTTTTGAGATTTAGTGGACCAATCAAGTTTGAAAAGGACTTTGTCATCAAGAAATTGAAAAGCTTAATTAGGACTTTTATAAAGGAAGATCCCTTCGACTGTTTCATTCAACATTCCTTGAGTGGGTTCGTCTAGACCGTGATAGAATATTTGAATAATAGCTCCTTTGGTTAAACTGTGCGCATGGCATTTAAAGCATGTTTTTCCGTCTTAACCAAGCGTCGGTTAGACTTTCACATATGTTTTGAGAGAAATTTTTGATTTCAAGAAAAAGACGGTTGAATAATGAAGGTGGAAAGAATCTATTTGTAAAATATTTTCTCATTTCTTCCCACGATGTTATAGACTCTTTATTAAGTTCATTAAACCAGGTTTTAGCTTTATCGCACAAGGAAAGGGAAAAATCAAAAGCTTAACAGCTTCGCTTTGAGTTTCACCATATTTAAACATGTCGCAGATTGCGAGGAACTCACGGATGTGGTCATGCGGATCGGCCCGCAGATAACCATCAAATTTATTCTCCCTAATCATATTCAAGTGGGTACTGTTGATAACAAAGCTGTTATCAACATCGGGTCGAACAATGATAGAACTAGAAGTCGGTGCTACAGTCTTAGCATTTTCCCACATAGGTTGATCATCGGCATCGAGGATTATTATTTCTTGGAGCGGTAAATTTGGTTGGGGTTCGACATCCTCTTCAGGTATATTTATGATGACATATTCATTAACGATAGGATGTTCGATGGAAAATTTGTGTGATTCAATCTGAATGGATTTTTTTGGATAATTTTAAATTTACAAGACCTTTTTTATTAAATTTTTATTTAATTTATATATTAGACTTACTAGTTGTTTTCCGAAAGATAGGGGATTTATACATACGTTAAACATTTTGCAAAAAGACATTTTTATATATACAATTAAGGCTAATAGGATAATATTCAAAATAAAATAAATTATTTTCATATATTTTATATATATATATTTATATATTTTTTATATATTTTTATATATATTAGATATATTTTAGTTTTTATTATATTTATATAGAAAATAAGGATAAATAGATAAAAAAAATTCATATAGATAGAGTGCGGCGTACTTTAGGAAAAGTGCGCTGGCTTTTCTGGAAATTTTGTGTTTTTTTTAATAAACTAAATATGAACAAATTTATAAGGTAATATAATCAGATGATTATAAATCCTGACAAAAGCAGTTTTGGGTTTTGGTTTTGGTTTTTGAAACCAGATTCTGTTTGTGAAAATTTACAGAAAGTGTGGTGTACTTGGGTAAAGTGCGGCGTACTTTCTGGGTTTTTAGGAAAACCGGCGCACAAATATAATGTGGGGCGTACTTCTTAAAGAAAAAACGACTTTTTGGTTCAGTTTACCAGAAAACTGTACAACGAGTTTGTAATTTTTGAATTACAAAACAGTAAATAACTTGATAAAAAAACAAAATAGCACCAAAAATAAGCAACAAACTGATAACAACTTAAACGATTCCCCGACAATGGCAACAAAAACTTGATGTGTGTTTTCCAAGCTTTAAATTTATAATAAATAGAAATACCGGTTTTTACTAAAAAACACAACACTCGGGAAAGTATACCATATTCGTATATAGTATAGTTTAGGTAAGTCCAGGTCATTCCATGAGAATTAAAGTTTTCACAGTTTGTAATTAAGGTGCTAAGGCTAAAATGATTGTCACGGATCAAATTAACCAAATCGTGCATATATCGGATAAAAGGATGATTCAAGTAAATGATTAAAGTATTTTTGTTTAGGCAATGATCACTAAGACAATCAATTGTTTAGGATAGTGTTTACAAGTTTAGAGAATAAAGATTTCACAAGTTACAAATCCTTTCGGCCTTTATAAGTTATTATAACCAATATATTAAATGGAATGATTAAACACATATATAAAAAAACCCTTTCGGCCTATATTCTTGTATAAAATATATTTTACCAATTCAATAAACACATATCCAAACGCTTCATATCTAAGATCACATATTGCCCAAACAAACAAAAGATGACTACTCCATGATCAAAGAAGTAACAAAACACATAACATTCATCATGAATTTAGTAAAGATCATATTCAAAGGATAAACAAGATTTATACCAACTTCAAGAGCAAATGTTTGATGATTTCACAAGTTTTCCCAACAAAAACTATATTATATTCAAAGTAAACCCGAAAACTATGAATAATTCTGTCACAATCGCTTATAGATTCGAAATAACACGTCAATTATGCTTCTTTGATGGATCAAAATCTGGAAATTTATGGTGGAGAGTGGTGGTAGTCGATGGCGGTGATGGTGGTTTGAAAGGGTGTTTGGATCCTTGGTTTGTAAACCAAAATCACCAAAAATCCCTATTTTAAGTGTTCTAAACGAACTAGAATGATTTGTGTGAGAGTGTGTGTAATGGGAGAACCAAAGACGGTATTTATAGGCTTTTCAGGGGCCAAAAACCGTCGCACAAACTTATTTGTGCGCCGCACATCAAGAGTTAATGATATCCTCATTTAATTGCCTTTAATTTTTCCATCGACTAAAAAGTGCGCCACACTTTGGGCAAAACCGCCGCACTTTGGTTAAAACCACCGCACTTTAGGCAACTTTCAACACTTGGACTTCTTCAAGGTTGTAGATAATTGAATTCTCTTCGATTGGCCACTTGAATCAACTAAAACGGAGTTCGTATGACCGAGTTATAGCCAAAACAGTGAACAGGTGTCGGGAGATGTAAAAACCTAAAGTCTCCTTAGATCGTTGTAGCTCAGATTGTTTAGATCTTATATCTAGGATAAATTAATAACAAAGGCGGAATATTCAATACATAGAATCATTGTTATTAACACAAGGTTTTTCATCATCATCTTTATACAATGACTACTACAAGCCCCAATCTTACCTGATCAATGGTAAGACGGTTACATCAACAAGATCAAACTAATGATCTTGGGGCTGCACCACTGTAACACCCCCAAAATCGGGTCGCAGCGGAATGGTAACATTGGGGTGCTACGTCAAAGTACAAAAATCAAGATATAGAAAACGACCTTAAATGGATGTTAAAAGTAAATGGATGTTTTAAAAATAAGATTCATTCAATTCGTCATTAGTAATAATAAAAAGATCAGAGTTGTCACGTTTAGGTCCCATAGCTTTTGTGTAAAAATACATTAAGATTTTATAAAACAATAGTTTCATTGAATTTAAGAATTAGAAATCAGAATCCCTCTAATAGATTTCCGTCCTTCGTGGTCCCATCCAGCTTATACTTCAGCACTGAGATTTAAACATAGCTAAACCGTCAACACAAAGGTTGATTGTGGAATTCACTAGGTTTATCAGGGAAATAGCCGTGGTCTCAAGATGTACGTAATAGTAGATCTATGAAACACATTTCGATAGTCCAACACTTTGTATGTATTGCCCTAAGATCATGACACCGAAACCTTAACGTAATGACTACTGTAATCATTAGATCGGTGACCTGTGCCAATTGCCATCGTTATTTAACAACAGAATAACCAAGATCCGAAAATAAGATTGAAAACGCCCATCATTTGTGAAGATGGAGATGATCGTTCACCAAACAGCTAGAATCAAGGACAGATCTAATTTGAAATGAATAATGGGTTCTGATTCCTATTGTGTGGTACGATCGGATCGTTGACGGTGGTGAAGAATATTTCAAAAATCGTTGACAGTTTCTTTAAAAGTATGGATTCGTTTTCAGTTAACGGGTTACGTAAACACCTTGACTGCTTGTCCTTACCTAGTCATTATCTGGCAACTAGGTGGAACAAGATAGTTCCTCGAAAGGTTAATATTCATGTTTGGAGAATGATTAAAGATCGTTTGCCTACCCGTTTTAACTTATGGTTTCGTGGTATTGACAATGTCTCTCTCATATGCCCAATGTGTAGTAATGGCTTGGAATCTACCTATCATACGATGTCTGAATGCATTATCGCGATTAAGGTTTGGAATTCGGTTGTTAAGTGGTTAGATTTAAATCTCCCTTTTCAGCTTCCTCCTATTGAGTTCCTAGACTTTGTTAATAATCAGGATAATTTACATAAGGCTAAAGATATTATTTTCACTATCATTTATACGGCTTGGTGGGAGCTTTGGAGATTTCGAAACGATTTTATATTTCGACCCGGGAAGAAAAGGGTTGTTGGTATTGTGGACTCTATTATTCATTTTTCATATATTTGGTATCAGAATAGGCATAAGAAAGCGAGTATGTGTTGGGATGACTGGCTTAAAAATCTGCTTCTGTTTTTATGATCAATGTGGGGGAGCATATCGTATGCAGGTTGTTTGCGATTTCTTGATGGTTGGTGTTGTTTTTTGCTTCTCGCTACAGGGAGTTTCGAGCAAATTAAGACGATTTGGATCATTGGTTAATATGTCTTTTCTCGTTGTATCTTTTCCGCGGGGCTTGTATGGGATTGCATCAAAAACACCACGGAGTGAAAACTGGTGGCATGGCCTCCGTGGCTGGGGATTTTTCTTTTGTCGTCCGTAATTGGCAAGAGTTTTTTCATCCTTTTTGCAGTCCTCACAGTTAAAGCTTCGAGTAGATCTAGATTGTGTAGCTTTGTTTATTTCTAGTTTTGTATTTGTACTCTTTGGCTTCTTTTTTTTTGAACGGCAACTTTATTAAAAAAACTAGCAAGGAGCTAGAAAGACATTACAAAGAAATAAGATAAGATAAGGGGTTTTTAACCAATACTCCCAAGAAAAACCCTATTACATCTACTAGAATCACCATAAAAGGACCAAAGAAAACAATGTCATCAAAAATCGTCGAACGATTTAGGAGGCGAAGCGATCAAAGACAAATGATTTCGAAGCTCAAAATCCAGCACCAAGGCAACATAAAAACACCTTCTAAAATAGACTTGAGACGGGAAGAAAGTCGAAAAGGATAAGCGAAAAGCTTCCCTATCAGAGAAAGAACAAATCTCATCGCCAATCCAAATCCCAAAAACGACAAATTTTTACTGAAAAGATACAAACCATGAGCACGTCAATCGAAAGGAAAACATGCTGAACATCCTCCATAGCAGATTACAAAGGAGGACACAGATGACGAATCCAACAAAAAACTCTACGGCTAGATTGACTCTAGTAGGTAACCTTTCACGCGAGCACGGACAAGAAAAAAAAATTTAAATTTAATGGGAAATGAATTTTACCCATCTTCGTTGCAACGTCGACGAAGGTTGGGAGAAGATACAAGTCATCATAATAATTGTTTCTGATGACTTTCAAACCTTGAACTCTCCATTCCCGACAATAATACGTCCACCGTATCTTTGGAGACGAGTAGGACAAACGAGTTCATAATTGACGAAGGTCATTCCCCACTGCTGCCGCTAAGCTCCATAACGCTCGTCCCGGCGAAAAAGAAGTGAGACGAGAAGCTCCCATTTTATAGCCAACCCCACATCTCCGTATCTAATTCGAGGAGCAACAAACGGGGAAATGAACACAAGAGGAGGCATCCAGATAACACATTATATTCATACCAAAAAACTAGTCAAGGACCCGTCCCCAATCCGTTCTTACATGCGAAAGGAGAAAAATCAAAACCATGATTCTTTCAAAGTAATTTTACTCATCGGTAAAATAGTGAGCAACACAATTCGAGGATTGACTTCTTAATGTCGGTCTACATGAAGATCAAACTTTGAGCCATTATAATCGCTTGAATACTTATGAACACCATAAAGATAGCACCATCGCACAGAAATGAAAGTCACCCACACACGCATTCAACAAAGAAAGCCGGATATCAATGAGAAGAAAACTTAGAAGACTACCTAAGACCACCGTTCAGCTTTGGAAGCTGAAGGACATTGTCCAAGATTCCCACAAACATCTTTCTATCCGAAGAAATCAAACTAAAAATAGTGTTGGAAGAGAACTATACTACGGATAGATTTCCCCTTAGTACCAGTCTAACACAGTTGCCTTCTGGAAACTTTAAAGATTTGGCATATATTTAAATTGGGAGAGGCCCAAGAACGGATTTAAGAAGGGTCAATCTGCCGCCTATGGAAAGGCGTTTTAACCTTCCATTTAGATAACCGGGGCTTGGAGTTTGTTCACCAAGCACAACAAAGCCGATTCCGAGGCATACAATCCCCAACCAGTCACACCAAGATAACGAAAAGGCGTGTTCAAACAAACACACCCGATCCTATTCTCGCCTGCCAAAAACATTCTGAGAAACCCCGACACCCAAGATTTGGCTATTAGCATGTTGATCTTAAGCACGCTGACGCAGCATGGAAGCATTAAAGAAACTTTAACAATATTATGTAAGTTCTGTTCGGGACCAAACTCTCCAATGAACATGCATTTTCCCCCCCCTCAGCAATAAAAAAGATGAGCGAATACTTAACCGAGCCATGCAATTGAAAAACCTTTAAACAGGCCCATCATCAACAACACCGGTGAGAAAGAGATAATGTAACGGGACATCCATAAATTAGAATGAAAAAGATAAAGGGGGCCAACGGATCACTTTTTCAACCCACATCAAAAAAGGGAAAACTTTCGGACAGTTGAGGCTACCATTAACCAATATGGACAGCCATGGAGGACGTAAAGTACCCGGAATACCACATACCCAATTCGGCCCAAACCAAAGCATGAAGAATATCCAAGAGATAATCCACCGAACCGAATCTTACGCCTTAGCAAATTCAACCTTTAAATACATAGCTTGACTTTTTTTTCTCTTACACCAGTTTAACATCTCATTTAAGAATTAAAAAGGACAGTCCAAATATTTGTCTATTAGACAATGGCCGATTGGAGTATCTGAAAACTAGATATCGGATATTAAAGTATCCAACGATTACGCTAAGATTATGTGATACCTTATAAACTGCATCCAATCAAACTTGATATGATAGGCCGAAAATCATTAACGAACTTAGCATCATTAACTTTAGGAATTAAGGCGATGAAAGACGAGTTACACCCCCTTGGCCGATTGTACTCTTTGGCTTCTAGTGCCTTACTAGTAGCTTTTTTATTTTATTTCTGCCGTTCAAAAAAAAAATAAGCAATTATATTACTTAAATGTTACGTTTTTAAAACATTAGCATAACATGTTTATAAACCCTAAACCTTAAAATATCAAGATTCCATGCATTAAATTTTTTAACATTTTTTATTTTAGCAGTTTTTCAACTTTCAAGATAATCCTAAATTCTTTTTATAAGTAGCATAGATACATTAATCGAGTATTAATACATATAAAATAAATATACACTTATATTATTATATATATATCAATATAGTGATATCTAAGTGTATACGTGTGTGACCCCTGTAAGCTTACGTATTCCTAGCCATATAAATATCCATATGACATGAACATATCCCACCACAACATACCTGCCACCAAAACGCACACTAACCATTGTAATACAAAACCTTTTAGCTACCCACCTCTCGACTCACCAACAATAATCTCTCCCACAAATTTTCATATTTTCTTAATCCTCGTCTATTTTTATAATCTAAAGACACACTAACACACCAACAATAAATTTACGAACCCAATAAATTTTCATGTACGACCCCTTTTGTCAATTTCATTCCTGCTTTACGGCACAATACAACAAACAAAATTACACAATTTTCCTCTTCATTTTCCATCCACTCTTCTTTGTCTTCTGAAACAAACACAAACACTAACTAAACCGACAACCACCACTGCCTCTGGCAGACCAGTCACCACTGTCATCCTAGTCTATCGACACCTCTTATCGAGAACTGTTCCTATCATTATCCATTGTAACCACCTATAACCAACCATACGTCACGACGATATATGAACCCCAAAACTTTTTAATTGATAATCTTGGTACCCAGTTTCGAAATCCCTTAAAAATAACCACGTCTACCAATTTAATCAAGCAATTTCCTGACTACGGTAGGATTATAAATATACACATTCACCGACTAAAACGAAGTCGTTTTGACTTCGGGCCACTTTGCTATAGTAATGGGCTTCCATTTTGGGCCAGCCCGATTTTGGTTTTTTTTTTTTAATTATTTTGTTTTTGTTTTTTTTTAAATTTGTATGCACAAAGTAGGAGGAAAAAAAAATATTACAAAAGTTCCGATTTATTCAGATAAAAAAATACCCGCGGAAACATCTTCCATACCTTATAACTTTAAAATAATCGATATGGTCACAAACGTAAAACCCATTATATTAAAAAAAACTCATATAGCAAAAAAAAAAAAAAAAAACACTTTAAACATGAGGCCCAACACATAAGCCATATAAATTTTTTTTTTACTAAAAATATACACATTTGTCGACAAACTAGCCTAAAATTAGCATAAAATGTGGCTCAAAGTAAAAAAAATTAAAACTAGCCCAAAATTAGCCTGAAATCTGGCCCAAAGTAAAAAAACAAATACAAAACGGTCCCTCAACTTTTAACTATTTACGATTTTCTTAAACAAAAAATCCCGTAAAAAATTAACAAAAAAAAACACGTCAAGTTTTTATTGTTCACAACTTTTTTACATTCATCGGCCCAAAAAAAAGATATCGAACCGTCCCAAAAAAAGAAAATATTCGGGAAAAAATTAACCCGTCCCAAGGCAAAAAAAATTTTCCGAATCGTACAAAAAAAAGAAATATCCGGGAAAAAATTAGCCAAAAATAGCATAAAATCTGGCCCAAAGTAAAAAAAAATATAAAACGGACCCTCACCTTTTAACTATTTACGATTTTCTTACACAAAAATTCCATTCCCGTAAAAAAATTTACAAAACCGTCCCA
>BQNB010136234.1:0-18031 GCA_026074375.1 Tanacetum coccineum
CACTTTAGTCCCTAGGTTTATAAATATATACTTTTATATTTTAAACCTTTTAGTTTCGGAAATGACACAATTAGTCCCTTAAGTTTACAAAAAGATAGTTTAGGTTTTTATAGTTTATACTTAAATCCTTAAGTTTCAGAATATTGCAAGAATAGTCCCTGGAGTTATTGAAATACAAGAAATGGCAATTTCCACCCCTTAGGTTTCGGAATTTACGGTTTTAGTCCCTTGACTTGCGAAATTTGTATATTAGCTCTAAATAAAGTTCAACAAGCGTCATCTCTCGTTATTAAGTTCAATTAAGTTATAAAAATTATTTCGGTTGAAAAATAAGCTTATCGAGCTTATTTTGGCTTAACGGGCCTTATTGGGCCCGTTAAGGTCCGTTTAGCTTTTTAGAGGCCCGTTATAGTTTTAATAAGCCTAAGTGTCGTTAATAAGCTCACGTGGGGCTGTTGAGCCTAAAATAAGCTCGGTGAGCTTATTGAAGCTTATTTCGAGCTTATTGGGCTTATGGGCCCAATAACTTAACCCGATAAGGGTGTTTAGAGTTTTTAGGTTTTTCCTAGTGCTTTTCCAACTTGTATTAAGCCGAACAAACTGTTTTCTTTTCAGCTTATTCCAAATAAGCCAATAAGCTAATAAGCATCTCTATTGGGCCGGTCTTGGGCCCGTTAAGGCCCGGTAAGGTTTTTAAAGGGTCTTGTTGGGTCCATTAGGGTCCGTTAAGCTCATTTAGGTCTAATAAGCACTTTGGAGGTCGGTTGCTTACTTAGCTTATTCGATAAGCTAATAAGCTCACCGTTGGGCCTATTGGGCCCGATAGAAACCCGGTAAGGGTCCTAGGGGTTTGGCCTTAATCCCCTTGGGTCCAATGACCTTTCTAGGATTTTTAGAAGGCTTATCGGTTGCTTAAGCTCTCGAATAAGCTGTGGGAGCTTATTCGTGGCGTATGGCTTATTTTGTGGACTCGGTAATGGGCTAGGAGGCCCGTTAAGGGTTCGTGTGACTTAACGATGCATGCCAAAGGGCCCATTAAGGTTCTTAGTTCCATATTAAGCTCATTAAGCCGCGTATAAGCACACGAATAAGCTGTTTAGCTTATTGTGGCTTATGAGCTCGTATTGGGCTCGCGTTGGGCTCGTGTAACAGGCTACGGGTCCCTTGAGGCCCGTTGCTTCCCTTAGCCATTCATATGTTTATTCGAAAGGTCCTAGTGGTAAAAGGGTTATGCATTTAGCTCCTAAACACGTCGCCTCTTTCATGCAAGTATTTATTAGGGTCGTGTACGCATTACTAAGCCGTCCTAATTCGTTTACAATGAAAGTTTACGTGGGGGTTTTCTTATATTCGAACGTTTTCCCAACCCTAACTCGACACTAGGTCACGTCGCTTGGTCCTTTGTGTTTAACCCTACACCCGTCGTTATTTATTATATGCGAAGTCATGCTAGCATACTAAAAATATTACGCGACATATTGACTAAGTATAAACCATAGCGAGTAGTAAGGAATTATGAATGAGTTAGTTCGACTTACAAGGGTCCTAGCTTTCCTTGGTGGTAAGTTGGGACGTTGACCCGACACTTATACACCCAAACGTGTATGATTTCAAGCTCCAAGGTTTATTTCCCAAACCCTTAGCTCGTATATTCCTTTTATAAGCTTGTATGATAACCTAGTGAAGTTTGTGGTTTCGAATGAGGTGATGAGGGTGTTCGTCGTGGTTTATGTGTCCCGAACAAGAGAGATAGTGAATGTTTTAAGTGTTTATTAGTTAAAGAAGGGTTTAAGTGTATGTGTGAGAGTATATTTATAGGCAATAAGCTAGTTACATTCTCTTAGTTCTAAACATAACCAAACCGTGCCCTTAGGAAGTGGTTTTTGTGAAGTTTTAGTTAGTTGCACCTTGTATTAGCCAAACCACTAAGTACATGCATTAATGAGCTAAGGATGTACAAGATTTTTACTTAGCTAGGAAATCTTATGGGTTTGTGACCTTGTCCTTGGTTGTCCGCGGCATCAAGAGAGGAAAAGGAGAGAAGTGGGTATTATCTCTTAGATAATTAACTAGTAGGAGACATTAGGACTCTACATTAATTAACTCTTGTATGTACTAGTACTTTTAAGATCATTAGGAAGATTGTGCTAGCTAATGTATTACCAAGGACGATTTTTATGTGAGTTCACTTGTCACATTCGGCATTAAGGTGATATAAGTACAAGACTTGATTAAATTTCGACTTTAGGTTCCCAAGGTGGGTATTGGTTTGAGTCTAGGTAAGTCTAGGTATTTCCGGGGTGCGTCCAAATGTATTTTATCGCGAAACGTAACCCTTTTACGTGACCAATAAAAATAAAATACGCAAAGTACATAATTATTCTCAAAATAATTATTCCTTACTTGGTTGATGTAAACCTTAATTTATTTGGTGACCGTTTACATTCATTGATTATTTCTAGTCTACGCGGTTTAGCTTAAAAGTAAACATTAAAAGTAAACGCGTATCGGACTAAAATAAATAGTGATCATTAATATCGTCGTACAATGACACGAAAATGAGAAATGTTACAAGGACGAAAAGAGAAGACGTTTTTTTTAGGGTTCTACTCTTAAGGTATGATTCGAACTTAGTTAATTCTAGTTTTAAATCTTTTAATTCTAGTAACTTAATTATGATGGATTAGGGTTTAAATTAGGGTTTATAAATTAGGGTATTTAATTTTCAGAAATTTTATGTTATAATAAGGATGGTTTAATCATTAGATCGATTGGATTAGCGATAAGATCATGCGTTAGGGCTTAGATCACTCGAATTAGATGTTTAACTATCATGGAAGATTTTTAAATCGGATGATAAGCCGAATTCCACTTTTGACTTTTTGCATTATATAATCCATAATAAATCTAATTTCGTATAATCATTAGTCAAGTTTATATTTATTTTCGAAAAACCCCTTGTGCTTTGATGTACAATCACATAATAATTTATTCAAAAAGCCAACAAATAAAACATAAACAACTTAAAACTATATCCGATTAACACATTAACACATACCACATGGCAATAACCAATATGATGATAACTAAAATCTATGTGATTTAAATTAAAAAAACACATACATAAAACTGTCAAAACAAATTTAAATTTTACTTCCAGATTCACGTCAGAGTGTAGCTGAGAGTCTTATCAAGCCTTAAGCTCAAAACTATAATGTTGTAGACTACAAGTAGTGGACCACCCGCAAAAAATTTTAAATTTTTTTCCGATATCAGATGAATTTATTATGAATTTTTTTTACTAACAGGTGTCATAACACTCACAAAAAACGTAAAATTCAACTAATACACATCAAGATCCGATTTTTATCATCAATTATTGCCATTGTTTAAACACTTAACATTTATTATCTCCATATTTCATATATCACATGACATCATGATGGTAAACTTGACAAGATTCACCATGGATCTCATCAAATTAACATTTATAAGCGTGGAAGATTCTATTAAACAATTAATTACATAATCGATTTTAACAATTTTAAATCTACGATATCCATCAAATAAAATTGCATTACATCTTGGGTTTGGTCTATTATTTTTTTTACCCTACATTAGTGTTTATGACACTAAGATCATCAAATAAAAAATAAGACAACATCAAAACCTAGCACAAATTTTTAACGTTCTTAATAACAATTATGTAATTATGATCTATAATGACGGCTCTTGACGCCATGTTGGAATTTGTAGACATTAAGATCATATTAATATTAATAAATACAGGATGACAAAATTTACCAATTTAAACAAGTTACTCCATCTAAATCCATAGTACTCATTATTGTGGTCTCGAATAGATATACCAAGCCAAGTTCTAAAGTTTACAACATCACCGGCACACTCATATTTTTGTGGAATTTTGGTAAACATTAAGAAACAGATAAGGTTAAATCCTCACAATATCTAACAAGGGTTATTGTGTGCAGATTATGTATCAAGTAATTTCACAAAAGTATGCTTGATTTTTTTTTAAATATGAGTATAATTTAAGCATTTTAATGTGAAAAATAGGACAATTATACATTTTAATTCCCATCCCCCCACTTGAATTATACAACGTCCTTGTTGTATAGATAAATCATTAAAAATGAGAATTAAAAAGAATTAGAATGAGAAACTCTCCTGATATTTTGCTCGGTAGATTCTCCAAGTTGAGTTTATGAGTAAGATTGTGTGTGCGAAAGTGGGTCTGAATCCTAGCACGAATAACACACATAGAATTCTAGAAAATATATAGTCTACCAAATCTTTTCGTTCAGAAGGTTCCTGTATTAAGCATAAGAAAACAAGTGCAATTTCTTTCTTCGTGTATTCGCTGGTTAGACTCGAAATAAAATCCTAAAAACTGTACCGGAAGTCGATACGCCGTATCCATACCCCAGGATACGCCGTATTGATTCCTGTGTTGAATACGCTGTATTCGTTTAACGAATACGCCGTATCGACTGTGCTAAAAAATAAAGACTGGATAACGTCCAGAAGGTTTATACGCCGTATCCATGGGGTTTGGATACGCCATATAGATAGTCTGGGAAGACAAACTCGATAAAAATTTGAAAATACATTCCGGGATGTCTCCCGGCAAGCACTTTTGTTTACAGAAAAGTCTTTAAGTTAGACTTGCCTTCAGCTAAGGATGACAAAAATTATAGAAGCCTAAGTATTCGCATTCATCCTCATTATCTCATATATTATCAAACTTAGTTTATATATCCTCAATTATAGGCTCATCCATACCCCCACCTTCGTCAGTAATGGGTACAAAAACCTTAACTTAATTTCTCCTATGCTCTATGGATTCATTTGGATCATTCAGTTTAATGAAATCCTCGAAGTTAGGGTCTTGCGATTTATTTTTCCTCAACTCGTCGCCCATTAGCCTAGTTTCTAAACTAAGTTTCCTACTTTCTAACAAACCTAATGCATAGACCCTCTCAATTATGTTACTAGTAGGTTTATTATTTTTAAAGAAAATTTTATCATTCCCAACGCTTAAAGTTATCTTTGCTTTAAACACGTTTATAATAGCATGAGCAGTAGACAAGAAAGGTCTTCCTACGATCAATGGGGTCTTAAAATCCTCGGGGATGTCGAAAATAATGAAGTCTAGTGGGAAAGTAAATTTATCAATGTCTACTAGCACATTCTCAACAATTCCTTTGGGTTGTTTCACTGTTCTATCAGCCAATTCGATAATTAATTTAGTAGGAATCAGGTCTCCTAATCCTAGGGTAGTATAGGTCGAATAAGGCATGACACTTACGCTTGCTACTAAATCAACTAAGGCTTTATAACACATATTTTTAATGAAACAAGGTAAAGTAAAACTCCCTGGGTCTTTTTCCTTTCGAGGCAAGGTTTTGCCAAGAGGCTTTGCATTAGTGTAATGAGCTTCCAAATCTTTTTCTCCATCAGTTTCCTTTAATTCGTCCCAGTGATCATCATTCAAGCGACTTGGAGAAGGTCCAGTCGTTTTCTTTGACTCTAAAAATAAGTTTCTATTTTGTAGGTTCGATACGGTGTATTGGCTAGCATCAATATGACATATTGAAGGCTTGTCAGTTTCAATAGAAGTAGAAATTGTCTCATCATCAACTCTCGGCTTAATTACAGTCGAGCTTCGTAAATCTCTAAATAATTTTTCATGCAATTCTATGCTCATTTGCCTGACTTGGATCTTCAAAGCTTTGATCGAGGCTTCTTGATTCCTTAATGCGAAATCCGTGGAGGCTTGTAATTCCTTGATTAAGTTGGTGTTTTCATCAAGCCTTTTTGCAATCTTGGTCATGAACATGCTTAAAGACTCTTCTAAAGTAAGCTTCGTCATTGTTTCTTGTAATCTCTTCTTCCAAACTGATTCTCAAGATCAGTAATGAGGTCTAGTCCCTAGAAAACTCGAACAATCAAGACCAGTTATCTTGAGAAGCTTCCTATCCAATTATGATACTCGTTCCAGGTCTTTGAAAGGTTGAATGAGTTCTCTAAACTTCTTGTAACGCACTACCTAAACCAGAGGACAAACAATCAGCATTATATGCTTTGGAAGAAGATATATGATAAAGCACGGAAACAGAATACGAAAATTAAGAGTCTGTTAATGTATCAGATAGCCTATACGCCGTATTCAATAATCCTGAATACGTCGTATGGACTTTATGAATAGAATACGCTATATTGTTTATGAAAATGTATATGCCGTATCCAAAGGGATGGATACGCTGTATCGGTGTGAAAGTGTATTTGTGTTTGAGAAATTTTTTTTTTTTTTTTTTTTTTTTAAAGCGGGACTTTGAAATTTTATAATGCAGGAAAAGAAAGAAAAAAACACAACAAACAATCCACCAATATGCAAAAAATATACAATGCAAAAAAAATTTATTAAACACAAAAAAAAAAAAACAAACACGGAAATTACAAAATATGCAAATTAATCTAAACTAATCTAAACTAAAACTTATAAAACAATTATAATATGAAATTAAAATAAACTTCACTCCCGGCAACGGCGTATCAAAAACTTGATGTGTCGTTGGTTGGTGGAGTGTAGGTATTTTATGTATCAAGTTTTTACCTATTTTTATTTTATGCCACCGGGACTTATACTTAAATTAAAAAAAAAAAGAAAAATAAAAACACACTTTAAAGGGGCAGGTGTACCCGCGGCGGCGGGGGCCAGTAAGTTCAAGGGCTGTCAAAGAGATGTAGCTTCGTTGGTAAGTAGGGTCTTCGCATTTTTAGTTCGATGAAATAAACTTAGTGCGAGGACATAGGACTGAGCTGTTTGGTTAAATATTAATCTATCAGAGTAATTTTTTAGTTATTCTAAGGGGTTAAACCTTTAAAAATAAGGCACAAAAAAAGACGATGGGGTTCAGCCTGGGATGAATGGAGGACTGGCACGAGGATTTAGGTTATAATTATATACCTAAGGGTTTTTTTGATGACAATTTAAACTACACAAGAGCGGAGTAGATTATAGGAGATAAGACTGAAAGATTATTATAAAGATCGCGGTGGAAGCATAATGTAAAGAGAAACGTAAATATTATATTATTATTATATAAATAATTTTAACAATATTTAGTCTATTAAAATGCACGTTTCTTTGATTGTGCACTGATTACTTTATTCTCGAGGCTCCAGTGCGGGCTCATATCATTCTAGGACTTAGGAGGTGGGGTGGGGTTTTCAGGGTACTTGGTAACCTTTCTCCTAAAAACCTAGACACGTTAATTCTTTCACAATATAGACGGTATCCGAGCATTTAATTTTTTTTATTATTTATTTAAATATATTAAAGGCATCTTTTTATTTATTATATCCATCTTTAGCTTCTTAGCTTAGAACGGCAAATAATGGTGATCTTATTGGAATTTTTCGTAGCATAATCGAGGGGGACTTTTCTACTAACTTACTGGCTTACTGTATTTGTTATCATGTGGTTAGATCACTATCCAACTAAGCATGGGAAATTCGAAAACGTTATTTAATTTGTCTTGAATCTTTATAGGTCACCTGCTTATTACTATATAGTCTAACTTGTTCACCTAAAAACCAACGGGGACACTATCCGATTATTGTTTAGAGGATAAAGGAAAATGACTCGTCAACCAGTTGTATTTTTTACTGTGCTAATGGTTATTTTTTTTTTATTTATTTTTTTCTTATTGTTAAGTAGTTCTTTTTTTTTTTTTTTTTATTTTATTTTTTTTTTTATATTTATTATTTTTATATTTTTTTTTATTTTTTTATTTTTTATTTTTTTTATTATAAATTTTTATTTATATTATTATTATAAATCGTAGGTTTTAATATAGTGAATAGTATAATGACTTTCGGTAAGACGGGTTAAATAAATACCCGGTATGCTATATATTGTAAGAACTAAGAACTATATAAGGCATCTTCCAACTATGGATAGAAGAGAAAGCTAGTAGTAAGTTTAGTTAGGGTAGGGTTTTAGAGAGCATTCATTCTTCTTTTCTTATTTTATAAAAACATATTTTCTCTCACTTAGGGAAAGGAAGGTAAACCTCTCCTCTCTCTTGGTGGTTCTCTCTCTAGAAACTAGGTCAAGTTTAAGAATCGGACCCCGTGTTAGGATATATGATATACACAATTTGGGTTCTTTACTTTCAGATAATCTTTTATTGGGATGATTTTAGATCGTGTTTTGTATGTGCGAATATTTATTGATTTTTTTTCTTGCTTGTTTTAGAGCGAAAATGTTGTTACCATTGAAGGGCCTCCTAGCCATTGTTTTTTTTAAAGTTCTCTGGAAATTTTGAGATGTTTGTAAAATGTTAAAGTTTGGCTGTTTCTATTACTATTGCCTTTTCTTTTTTCTTTGTTCTGGGTGGGGTGTGGGGGGGGCGGGTACTGTGTTTGTGCAAAACGAAGAAAGAAATCAACAATAATCATTCAAAAGGTAATTTTATAAGTGATTATTTTTGTAATTGGTGATAACAAAGTCCCCGTTTGTTTGTTCTTCGTGGAGGCTTCCCAGCAATTTCCTTCACGGCGGTGAGTTTTGCTTTAAATATAATATTTTATTTAGTAGGGTGACCAACTTGTCTACAACCACGGCGGGTGTTTTTTGGTTTTGCTTTGGCGGACGGCGAGTGTGAGTGACTGGTTGGCTTCTTAACGCATCTCGGCGAGTTAGGGTTGCTCAAGAGGCGAGTTTAGTAGGTTGCCTCAAGTGGGCGGATGGGTTGCTATATACTAAAGCAACGAGTAGTTTTTGCTCAGGCTGCTGGTTTTTTTTTGGGTGTTTTTGATGTTTTTTTTTTTTCTTTTTTTTTTTTTTTTTTGTTTTGAACAGTAGGGTTTTGACATCGGTTTTTTGATAATTTTATAGCAAAATATTTCTATAAAGAAACTCTGGCGCGCGGTTTTTGAAGAAAATCTAGCGGCGGGCGGTTTTTTTTTCTTTGATATTTAAATATAGATGGGCGTGGGTGGCGAGTTGTTACTAAGCAGCGGTTTGCTTACCAGCGGTTTGAACAGGTTATCAGCGGGTTGAATATTTTAAATAGCAAATTTCTTAAGGAAACTCTGGCGGTTTGAAAACTCTACGGCGGTTTGATTAAAATATTCTTCGCGGCGGGTTGCTTGGCAGCGAGTTGACTTCGGCGAGTTGCCTTAAAATTCCACCGGCGAGTTGCCTTATTTCTTTGCAGCGGTTTGGTAGCCTTTGGCGGCGAGTTGAGCTTCTGTCTTAGAAATTTGAAATATTTCAAACTCGGGATTTAATATCACTAAAACAAAATACGAATACGTTAACCTCACCACTTTTAACGTACACTCACTAATCATTGATCGATCAAAACATATCATATCATAATAATACAAGATGTCTAGTATGCAAGAAGACATCCAGTGTGCCGGTTCTGATACACGCCCACCAATGCTTGATAGAACAGACTTTGAATCTTGGCAACAACGCATACGTCTGTACTGTCTAGGAAAGGATAATGAAGCGAATATAATGAAGTCTATTAATGAAGGACCATTTCATATGGGAACGGTCTCAGATGTTATTGCTGGAGGAACTGAGGGTGCAGTTCAACAAGGTCCAGTACGTACTAGAGTCCTTAACGACCTTTCAGCTGAGGAAAAGGAAAGGTATAAAGTTGACATTCGTGCAACCAATATCCTACTTCAAGGTATACCAAAGGACATCTACTCACTCATCAACTACTATACTGACGCCAAAGACATTTGGGAAAACATGAAGATGATTCTGGAAGGTTCTGAGTTAACAAATGATGACAGGGAATCTCAATTATACGATGAATTTGAACACTTCCGTCAAATCAAAGGAGAAGCCATTCAAGGATACTATGTTAGGTTTACGAAGCTCATTAATGACATGAGAAACATCAAGATGACCATGCCCAGGATGCAGCTTAACTCTAAGTTTGTGAACAACATGTTACCTGAGTGGAGTAGATTCATAACTGAAGTCAAACTTAACAGAGGCTTGAAGGAGTCTAATTTTGATCAGCTTTATGCCTATTTGAAGCAACATGAGGTACATGCTAATGAGAACAGAACAATGATGGAAAGGTTCCTTCAACCAACTAATGATCCCTTGGCACTAGTGTCGAATGCCTCAGTTCAGAAGTATCCAACACAATCATCTAAGTCTCCTCAATCCTTAAATGAACCATCTCTTGCTGACAACTTTCAACTGGACTCAGGAAGTTCTTCAACCGGAAACTTGATTGAAGTTTTATCCACTTCATTGCTCCTCCTCTCTCAATCGTACAAATCACACTTCCTCAAATAAACCAATCAATGTAGAACGTCCGTCTAATACAAGGATCAAAGCTACGGTTCAAGTCGGCGAGTTGGTGGTTCAAGATGTCCGTGGAAGATACAATGCGAACCAATCAATGAAAACCATTTTCAGACGAAAACAATGCGGAGGAAATGTTGTAGCTGGGAATTTAGGAGGTCAGAACAGAGAGGCGGGCATTATTAATCCTTTGTCAGCCAAACCCATTAAGTGCGGGTTACAACTGTACGGACTAGGGCACATAGCACGAGAATGTCTAAGGGCCAAAGCGGACTTAAGATTCAGACTATTCTAAGGACAAGATGCTACTAATGCAAGCCCAAGAGAATGGTTGCAGTACTGGATGGAGAAAAGTCGTTGTTTCTTGCAGGGAACACGGTACCAACTTGATGTGGATGTAGATCGGATAATTCCCGAGAATTTGATTGGCATCAATGTAGACCATGTCTTTGAAGCTAATGAATGTGATGCATTCGACTCTGATATTGATGAGGGTCCCACTACACATACCATGTTCATGGCAAATCTCACATTTAAAGATCCAATCTGCGATGAAGCCAGGCCATCTTATGACTCGAATACTCCATGTGAGGTACAAGATCATGATACCTTTGTTTGATATATGGGAATGTATCAGGAAGGGTACACGAGATGCAAAGCGTTGTACAAACAAACTACGTTGTTGACTCTGATGCTGGACTATACGAGTGATTTGTAATTATTATTCCGTGTATGATCAGTATGTGGAAGACAACCAAAGAACGTGTTGTACAAATAATGTTATCTTCTTACGAAATTGATGATTGATTAATTCTCGATAAAATGCATGAACAGGGCTACAAAGTTGATAGAAAATAAGCCAAAACATGGTAGTTAAGGATTCGTGACCTCTTGAACTTACGTGAGATATAAGGAACTGGTCTGGGAATATGAAAAAGGGCAAAGTTTGAATTAACTGATAGAGAACGAAAAATTGATGAAACAAATAAGAATAATTATCTCAGACGAAATAGAAAGGAAAACTTCTTTAAAATCAGGAACTTCATTAGCACAATTATACTTAGTTCTACCGTTGGCCATTATAAGTCAAAGGACAGAAGAAGTAACCGTCTTGAAAAAGGAATTTATAAACAAATGAAGATAAATTCCATTAAAGAGTTTTTAGACATAAAAAGGCTAAAGAAAAGGCTTTTGGAAGATAGATTATTACAAAACAAGATCAGTCTGTTCAATACGGTTCACATGTTATGTAAACCAAAAATCGTTTTATATGAAAAGAACAGGTAGCGATAGGCTACAAAAATCCCTTATGTCTCACCCGTGCAAAGCAAGTTCAACCAGCCCTCTATAATGGTCATGTATTAGTCATGTCCAATCATGCACGGCCTGTTGTGCATGACTCAGAGGACACTTGTGAGATAGCTGAGATAACTAGGAAAAGAATGTTGTTGAAAATGCAAAGCCCTCTATGTGTGGAAAAGAAAGTTAGGATTGCCCCCCCAGATTACTCGAAGGAGAACCTTCTTGCAACCTTTGCTCCACAAAGAAATCTGACCCCAGAACAGATATTTTGGTCCATAGATGACAATGACAGGAAAAAGGCTGAGACCTCAGTTCCAAAACCAATTTCAGCATTGACAGTGTATCCACCCAATACTCCTGTCAAGCTTGTCCCCAGAGTTCTTCCAACTAAAAGTCAAGTAAAGATTAATCTTTATGTACTCACGCAACTTTTTACGGAATTTGACAAAACTTGCAAAAAGAGAATCACCCCAACAGGTATTACAGAAGGGGAAAGAGGTTTTGAGCAAACAAAAAGATGTTACCTCACTGAAGTTATTCCATTTTTCAAAACTCTTTAAAGAACTTTGTAGTGAGTTTCAACGGCCCTCTTTAAAGAAGTTAAAGTAATGAAGAAATTTTTGATCAAATGAATAACGAATGTGGACAAAGAATATGTAGACAAGCAATGTGCCTGAAATTGTAAAGAAAACCCTTCTCGTGAAAATAAGAATCTGATTACTAATTGCTTGTCGAAAAACTGTTTGTATGATGTGGAAAAAATTACGTTTTGTCTCGATCTTGAAGCTGAAATGTCTAAAGTTAGAATGAGTCAAAATATTTCAAAACTTGAAAGTGGAATACTAAAATTTGCAATTAAAGTATCAACATCTTCAAGAAAGTTTTGATTAATAAACAAATCACACCACATCACAGAAGCTCCTGATTTTAACTCATTAATTAAGATCAAAGAATCTCGAACATCAGATTCAAGAAAAGACAACGTGGATTAGGAGACTTGAAAGTTTCCAGTCGTGCTAATGTGAATGACAGAAGTTAATGAGCCTGATATGCTTAAAGATGTCACATGCTCTTATTAAACAAAATGATTGCGTTAGAGTAGGAACTAGAAATGGTCAAAACAACATACAAGGAGTGTTAATGACTCCATCAAGATTTACCGTGTGCTCACACGAGTGAAAAGACATCTTTCTACCATGTTAAATGAAATTGAGAGTCTAAAGGCTCAGTTGAGAAGCAAAGAGTCTTATCTCACTAGTGACTCTGTCAAACCAAAAGTTCTTGCGCCTGGCATGTATGCCATTGATGTTAAACCCATCCCTCATCCCCTTAAGAACAATAGGAGTGCTCATTTAAACTATATCAGCCATCTTAAGGAGAGTGTAAGATGAGATAGGAAACAGTTAGGAGATTGTAGAGGAAGTAAGAGTAGTTAAACACTGGATAATGCAACTTAACTATGCTGTCATACATTAAGCTATCTTTAGGGAATTGTATTGAATTTGTGATTGGCACTTGCCCAAAAAGTTTACAATGGAAAGAGGATAACAAGGCTCCCTCTTACCCCTTATAACTAGGAAAAAAAGCAAGTTACTTTTAGTGCTAAAACAGGAAAACTTATCTAGCAACCATAGTAACAAGACAGTGCACTAGAAAGTTTCAACAGAACTAATAGTCTTGTGATTTCCTTCTACATGAAAAAAACACTTCACTGAACGCAAGCGGTATCAAAAGCCTAGAAGCAATACAAAGAAATAGGATCTTGTCTGCTAAGAGGGAGAATAAGAAGAAAGTAGAAGACCACCTTAGGTATAGAGTATAAGTCAGTATGGACCAAAAGTGAATCGGGTTGATTCTAGCATTAGCTATAGGCGTGTAGTAATTAATTCGAACTCTGAATCTGTGTGCAAAATGTGTAACAAATGCTTAAACTCTGCAAATCATGAAATGTGTGTTGTTAATATTTTGAGTTCAGTGAATGCAACCCCCACTGTTAAAATTGTCTTGAATAAAGGGAATCAGATTTGGAAACCAAAAGGCAAGCTCGTTGATAACAGTTTGAAAAAAAACAAGCGGGTTTTGGAAAGCATGGGCAACTAGTTGCGGATATCAGTTATCATGGAGTACCCACAGGAAAGAAATACAGACCTTTTAGGTAAAAACCTTAATTGTGCGTGAACAATGGAGACCACAGGGAAAGAAATTTTCCTTAGGCGAAATGTGCCCTTTAACTAAGCTTTCTGTGAAATGTTCTACTATCTCTGCTAACCAACAGGACCCCAAAAAAATTGGTGGGAACGAAATTTACAAACTCTCCAAACTCAAATGTTTTCAAATGCAGGTCGTTACAGGTCATCCTTTGGTATCTTGATCAGGCTGTTCAAAAACATATGACGGGGAATCGTTCAAAGCTCAGATTTGTGGAAAAGTTCATCGGGACAGTTAGATTCGGGAATGATCACTTCGGAGCTATCATGGGTTATGGAGATTATGTTATTGGTGACAGTGTAATCTCAAGAGTATACTACGCGGAGGGACTTGGACACAATCTATTCTCTGTAGGTCAATTTTGTGATTCTGATCTTGAAGTTGCCTTTAGAAAGCATACTTGCTTTGTTCGTGATATTAATGGTGCCGACTTACTTAAAGGTAGTCGTAGCTCCAATTTGTACACGATATCGATTGATGATATAATGAAGTCTTCTCCAATATGCTTGCTGTCCAAAGCTTCCAAGTCCAAATCATGGTTGTGGCATCGTCGTTTAAACCATTTAAACTTCGGCACAATAAATGATCTTGCTCGAAAAGATCTGGTTAGAGGTCTACCAAGATTGAAGTTTGAAAAAGATCATCTTTGCTCAGCCTGTCAACTTGGAAAAAGCAAGAAGTTCTCCCACAAACCAAAATCTAAAAATACAAATATGGAAGTTCTTCATTACCTTCACATGATGGATCTGTGTGTGGTCCAATGAGAGTCCAGAGTATTAAAAGGAAGAAATTACTGTTTTAGTCTTCGTGGATGACTAATTCAAGATTCAATGGGTATAAAGTTTTTGAGATCAAAGGACTGAAACTTCCAGAGATTTGTCATTCACTTTCTTAAGAAATACAGGTTGGTCTAAATCAAATAGTCAGATACATCCGCCAGATAATGGAACGGAACATTCGTCAACTAATTTTTGTCTGAATATTATGAAGGTTGTGGCGTATATTCATCAAAAATCTGTTCGAGAACTCCTTAACAAAACGGCGTTGTGAAAAGACGAAATCATTACACTTGTGGAGCAGCTACGTACAATGATGATGATTCTCAAAAAAGCACCGATGTTTCTTATGGCAGAGCTGTAGCTATGCTTGTTACACCCAGAACCGATCCCTAATTCATACTCGTCACAACAAAACCCCTTATGAGCTTGTACATGACAAGAAGCCTGATCTTACATTTCTCCGAGTATTTGGTGCTCTATGCTATCCTACAAATGATAGCGAAGATCTAGGAAAATTTCAAGCCAAAGCTGACATTGGGATTTTCGTTGGGTATGCTCCTAGCAGGAAGGGCTATAGAATCTACAACAAGAGAACTCGTCGATTAATGGAAACAATTCACGTCCACATTGATGAGATGCATCAGAGACAATAGGCTCCTGTTCGCATGGTTCAGGACCCCGAGCTATCAATCATGACCCCTGGACTACTCAAATCAGGGCTTGCTCTAACCGATAAAGAGCTGGAGATGTTATTTCAACCAATGTTTGATGAATACCTTGAACAATCTTGAGTTAATAAACTAGTACCTTCTGCTACTGAAGTTATCGCTCAAGTTGTTCCACCTGGTACTTCTTTGTCTACAACGATTGCTCAAGATGCACCGTCTACAAGTGCGTCAGCATCAACAATAGATATGCATCATCCAGTCAGACATCAAGGTATTGCAGAAGAACCCACTCTCGAAGACTCCCCAATCACAGAACGATGTTCTAATACTAAATTTAACATGTTACTGGAGAACCTAGTTCGGCACAAGTCATCTTCTGGAATGTTTAATTTTATCACGAAACCCAACCATGTTAACTCATCACCACAAGATCATCTTAGAATATGGACCAAAGATCTACCTCTTGATAAACCATCGTTGGCTATCCACTATCGTCATGTATGCTACCAGGGAAACAGTTACGCATCCGATGCTTTGTGGTGTTGTTTTTCCATACTGATCTGTCTGAAGTCGAAACCAAGTACTTCAAGATGGCGTGATATAGACTGCTGGTTTCAAGCCATGTGCAAGATGAAATTCTATGAATTTGATCATTCTTGAGTATGGGAGTAGTACCTTCGCCCTATCTTATGTTATGGTTATCGTCTCAAGTGGATCTTTAAAGTGAAAGCTCTGATGAATATGGTGATGTTTACTATAATAATAGCATCCGGTTAGTAGGCAAAGGGATATGTTAAGAGGTAGTATTGATTTTGAAGAATCGTTTGTTGCCCAGTTGCCAACAGATACGAGGCCATCAGTATATTCATTGCCAATGCTTGCAACCATAAAGAATATGATCAATCTACTAGTTGGTTGTCAAAAAACTGATTTTTTGAATGTGGATCTTCAAGAAAGAAGTCTTTGTTAGTCTGCCTGAAGGTTTGATGTACCGGATTAATCCCACTTACGTTTATCGTTTGAAGGAAAGCTCTTTATGGGCTGATAGCAGGGCACCTAAGGGCGTGTATGACACACTATCAAAGTTCCTGTGGGCCAAACTTCTTCAAAAGGTGCCCGTGGATCCTGACGTTATTCACATGCAATCCGGCAAAACATATTCTAGCTTGTTTCAAATATAAGTTGGTTGATGACTCATTTTTGCTCTCAACAGATCATAATGGTTTGTCACTATTTTCCAAAGATAATGAGCTCCAATATTTCTACAGGGATGTCAATGATGGGACAAATGTTGTTTTTCTTAGGACTACAAGTTTCCTAAAGTCCTAGACGTGTCTTTATTAACCAAGCAAAATATACCAAGGCTGTCAAGATCGCGATCCCACCTGGGATCGTTTTTGTCTTTGCAAGATCGAGATCGTAAGATCGGATCGAGATCGTAAGATCCTACCAATTTATCATGTTCTGTAAGCAACGGATAAACGAGTCAAACTATTTTTATTTCTACTCATCATCAAATATAAATTTATATAATATCCTCTTGAAAATGTCAAAGTTCAAATTTAAAATACCAAAGTAAAAGTAAAACACAAAAAAGTCAAGTTTCAATCGTCACATTCACGATTTAGCGGAATAAAATTACATAACATGCGTAATAAACGTCTCAAAACAAAGTACTTCACTAGTATCACTACAATTAAGCTATCTGAATTAAAACTTAAAGGTTAATAGTTAAAACTATGAAAAGGTAAAAGAAAAAACAACAATTACCTGTAAGAAATTTTTTGCTTAAGGTAACTAGAACATGAGAAGAAGAACCCTAATTTGTTTCATGTAATTTCAATTTGGGGAAATTAGATACTTAGGTTTATTAATTAGAAAATCTAAGAATGAAACGTCAATACTTGTTACCGAGATCAGCAGACTCGTATTGTTATTTTTTGGGCCTAAAAAAAGTAATGGGCTAGTAAGTATGTAAGTCAATAAGTTAGTAACTTGGTAATTTGGTAAACTCGTATCGACACGCGATCCTACGATCTTACGTGCGAGTTTACGATCCTACTTGCGATCCTACCTCTGATGCGATCCTACACGATTTTATCAGGTGGACACGTAAGATCGTACGATCTTACGTGTAAACTCGCGAGTTTGACAACCTTGGTTTAGACCATGTTTTTAGTTCGAGTGTATAGGACTGGAAATTGGAATAATGGATTTCATTACAAATAAAACTTTTTGGTCGGTTTTTTGATTTATAAAAATTGGTATGAAACCCATTAAATCAAGCATAATTTTAATCTGATAAGAGTGGTGTGTTTATAAGCTATTCATGTTCCCATTTATATACCGATTTCCTTATCTTTATTATATATGATGATAACATTATTAGTATGCAAGATACCTCGTGCGTTGCCGCGAAGCATAATTTTTTGCGAATCGATTTCGAATGAATATTGAGCGAGAATGTGTCCGCGTGTTGCGGCGGGCCTGACTTGTATGCAGCACATGTATTTTATTTCACTGAGCATTTTTTTAACAATCACGGAATTTCACTGAGCATTTTTCTTTTATGAGGATATATGCGTACTGAAATCGAGAAGGGACATGAAGAACCTTTGTCACGAACAAAATGAATATCAATATCTATATGTTTAGTGCGCTGATGTTGCACCGGGTTTGCAGACATGTAAACGGCACTGACATTA
>BQNB010136237.1:0-18030 GCA_026074375.1 Tanacetum coccineum
TTCCGTCAGTACGTAATTCCAACTTTTCCTTCTTGGGGTTGTTTGTTCCCTTAGATTTTCAATCAGCATACCTCCCACATCTTTCGTACCGAGGTTTTCTGGTTTTCTTGCCTCAGTCTGAGCTTCTAAAATTTGCTTGGGAAGATCCAAACCAATAGTCATCACTAAGGCTTGAACCCATAATGGCTTAATTCGTTCTTTTCTGCTTAAAGCGTCAGCCACTACATTTGCTATTCCTGGGTGATAACAAATCTCGCAATCGTAATCACTAAGCAACTCTAACCAACGACGTTGCCTCATGTTCATTTCCTTCTGATCCAGGATGTGTTGTAAACTTTTGTGATTAGTGAACACGGTACACTTTGTTCCATACAGATAGTGCCTCCAAATCTTTAGAGCGAACACTACTGCTCCTAACTCCAAGTCATGAGTTGTATAATTCTTCTCATGAATTTTTAGTTGTCGTGATGCATAAGCAATCACCTTCTCATTTTGCATTAAGACAACACCTAATCCTTTATGCGAAGCATCGCAATAAACAATAAAGTTCTCAGCTCTTTCAGGTAAAGCCAAGATAGGCGCACTGCATAACTTCTCCTTCAATAGTTGGAAAGCTACTTCTTGTTTGTCACCCCAATCAAACTTGACCTTCTTCTGGGTTAGTTTGGTCATTGATTTAGCGATCTTTGAAAACCCTTCAATGAATCTTCGATAGTAACCGGCAAGACCTAAAAATTGACGAATCTCCGTTGGAGTCTTAGGAGATGCCCAATCTTTAATAGACTCGATCTTGGCGGGATCCACGTGAATGCCCTTACTGTCAATCACGTGACCGAGGAACTATACTTTGGGAATCTAAAATTCACACTTAGAAAATTTGGCATATAACTCATCCTTCTTAAGCAACTCTAAGATTAACTTAAGATGCTCTTCATGCTCTTGATTGCTCTTTGAGCAGATCAGAATGTCGTTAATAAATACAATCATAAATTTGTCCAGATATGGTTTGCACACCCAATTCATAAGATCCATAAATACAGCTGGTGCGTTAGTCAAACAAAATGACATAACTTGAAACTCATAATGGCCGTAATGAGTTCTGAATGCGGTCTTGGGATGTCTTCTTCACGAACTCTCAGTTTATTAAAACCCGACCTCAGGTCGATCTTCGAGTAGACACTCGACCCTTGAAGTTGATCGAACAAATTATCAATCCTTGGAAGCGGATAACGGTTCTTCACCGCTAGCTTATTTAATTCCCAATAATCGATACACATCCGGAATGATCCATCATTCTTCTTGAAAAACAAGACTAGGGCTCTCCATGGTGAGGAAATGGGTCTTATAAAGCCTTTATCGGAAAGTTCATGCAGTTGACCCGATAATTCTTTCATCTCGGACAGAGCTAATCGATAAGGTACTCATGCTACAGGTGCATCACCAGGTACCAAATCAATTTGAAATTCCACTTGTCGGGTTGGTGGAATACCCGGAAAGTCCTTAGGAAATACTTTAAGGAAATCGTGAACAATAGGTACATCTTCAAGTCGCTTCTCCTCTGACTTGTCTTCAGCTTTCTTTGTGGTAATATGTGCCAAAAAGACTTGACATCCTTTCAGCAAATACCTCTGAGTTTTGGTGCACGAGATGATGTTTAATCGAGACTCGTGCCCGTTGTTTCTTTCGTCACCACGAACAATTAAGATATCATTTCCAAAGGGAATACGAACGATTTTCTCATCACAGACGATTACGGCATGATACTTTGCTAACCAATCCATACCAATAATGACGTCAAAACTACCAAGTTCTACAGGCATTAAATCAATGTAGAATGGTTGATTTAAGAAGTTTAAACCGCAACCCCATATGATAGTATTAACTCTAATTATTTTCCTGTCGGATAGTGTGACATCATAATCATGGTCTAGTGCAGTTGAAACGATATCAATTAGGGAACTAAATGCAGTAGACACAAAACTCCTATCAACACCAGTATCAAACAAGATAGAAGCATAGAGGTTGTTTAGGAGTAACGTACCTGTAACGACATTGGCATCCGGATTTTTCCTTGCATTTCCTACTGCATAAGCCCTTGCTGTTGCTCCACCGTTCCCAGCTTGGTTTCCATGATTGTTATTTTTCAGTTTTGGGCAATCCTTTTTGTAATGCCCCTGAACTCCACATTCAAAACAAGTGACACCCTTTTGATTCACCACGGGGGCTCTCTGGTTGTTAGCAGTAGCAGCTGGACTTCTGTAGTCACGGGCCAGATGGCCAACCTTCTTGCAGTTGTTACACTTGGGGGCACACTGCCCATCGTGATGGTAGTTGCATTTGAGGCACAGAGGTTTAGATCTTCGTACACTTTCTTCTACCTAGGCCCAACAGTGTAGGCCCTTGCCACACTTTGCCTTTTGAAAGGCTGCTGTTGATTCTGGTTGTTCCTTGAGTTGTCATCAAGCTTTCTTTTGTTCTCAGCTTGACGGCCAACAAAAGTACAGATCTTTTGATCCATCAGTTCAGTGGCAAACTCAATTGCATCTTGCATTGTCTTTGGCTTAGACGCCATCACACTTTCCTGAATCATGTCGGGAAGTCCACCGACATACTTCTTGACCTCATCAGATTCCTCGAGAAACATTTTCCTACACATCAGTGCCAACTCTTGGAAAAGTTGGTTATAGCTCACCACATCAGTACCTTTAACCTTCAGGTTCCACAGTTCAATCTCTAGCTTCTTGATCTCGCCTCTTGGGCAATACTTATCAGTCATCATCTTCTTTAGTGTTTTCCATGTCATTCCATATGCAACCTCATGACTAATAGTCTTAACGTGGGAGTTCCACCACGTTAAAGCATTTCCCTTAAGAGTACATGTAGCAAACTTGATTTGGCATGCGACGGTGCACTTGCTTATATGGAAAACATATTCCATTTTCTCAAACCACTGAGTCAGACCAACGACTCCTTCAGTACCCTTGAAATTAAGGGGTTGGCATTTCAAGAAGTCATTGTAAGTGCACTTATGAGCAGCTCGCTCTGTCCTTCTGCCACTTCCAGAATCATGGCTATCATCACTATTTCCACTGCCTCTGTTAGCTTCATACTCAGCCAACGCAGTAGCAATGCCTTAGGCTATCAGTGCCTTAATGGCAGCATCGATCATAGGGGTGGTGGTGGTGGTTCTCTTTGGCAGCATTTTCTTTAAAATTCATAATAAAATATAATAAACGTTAGATTTCATCCAATCATAAACGCGACATGACATATACATATTAAATAAAATGAGATCATAACACACAGTGAAATATACAACCGAAGTAAGATCAACAATGACATAAATAAATCGACATTCATTCATAATAATATCGATACAGACATGATAGTTCTTGGTTATAAAATGACCAGTACAAATGGGATACAAAATGAAAATACAGTCCTAAGGCAATGCTAGCTGGGAGTTACCTATAATACTTTGCATGCCATACAAGATAGCTAAATGATGAAGCAAGATCCATACAACCTACTAGCTGAGAGTTACCCATAAAACTTAGCAGGCTATGCAAGATAAATAAAAAATGGTACAATACTAACAACTACTGTTATATGCAATGTTTGCTAAGTAGTAATCATACGAAAGCTAATAAGAATAGAGGAGAAGAGCTAGAGAGTATTTTCATCATTTTCTAAATTTTCATTTCAAAGGGGAAAATAGAAATGGGAGGGAGAAGTGAAGTTACAAATGACAAGACTTGTATAAATACTGCTCAAAGATGAGTATTTATACTTATTACTTATCCTATTCTATTTTCCTAAACTTAGTCAAACCTTGGTCACCTTTACTTAACTTTGACCAAGATAGACTTTATTACATCATGACTATTTATAAAACTATAAACTAAACTAAGACCAATCCATATTAATAATTAACCCTTATATCGTTCCTAACAATCTCCCCCTAAGGGTTGATTATTACAGACGCTTCATCGTCGGTAGAATTGGTCTTCCATTCACACAATATTCCTTTTATTTGCTTTCCAAAATATCTTTTTGCCATGTTTCTCCCCCTTTAGGAAGATCAGCATCTTTATGTTGGTCATCATGATATGCGAAAAATTATGGCTTTTCAAACTTGGCTTTCAAAATTTCCCATATTTCTAGATCAGCTGCTTGATCTTGAGGCTTTGCCTTCATATTCAGATACAATTATTGTTGAAGATCAGCAGATGATTTCGTAGCAATTGAAGAGCTTGTTTTGGGATAAAGATTGAGAGTTATATTCTGCATGTGCTGACGGAATAGTTCTTCAATCATCTTTGGTCCATGAGCAGCAAATTCTTTGGATACCTTATCAGATATGTCAACAGGAGAGACTTCTCGATCCTTGTCAACTACAAGCTTTACCAAATGAGGCATCTCTGTTTTAATCATTTCATTTGTCTTTGCTACTGTCAGCTCAAGAACAACCGTGTTGCAGTGTTTTAGAACTTCCTGAATCTTTTCCGCGAAGAACTCTTGAGTGATAATTTTGTTCTTGATATGAGAACGAATTTAAACTCTTCGCCTGCCCATGCCAACAATACTTCATGGTAGATTTCTTGTTTTAAGAGTGAAAGATCTTTTCTTGTGTTTTGTTGGGAAGGAAGTCTTAGATGTTGTAGCAGTTTGGGTGAAACATTATCAGTCAATTCCTCTAAAATTGTTTTATCTGAAAAAGAAATATTCCTAGGGGATCTAATGGGTGAGGGAATTGGTGTCTGCTTCTGCTCTTTCCTAATCTCCTGACTACCTGACACATTAGCAACCTCTTTTTCCTTAACAACTTCATGAGTTTTCTCAGCTTCAACATTTGTTTCATTCTTAACTTCCTTTTCTACAATGTTCTATTATGTCCCAATCTCTTCATTTTCCTTTTCTTTCTCAGCCTGTTTAACTTCCTTTTCTTTTTCAGTTTCATTATCAACATTCATTTCTTTCTCATCATCATCATACACACGTTCTGAATTTTCCTTTTGACTCCCGGGCTCTATCTTACTTTCGGTATCATCAACATCATCACCTTCATCATTTAACATAGAATCAACAAATACACTTACATATGATTCTTCATTTGTATTACCTTCAACCATTTCATCAATCTCCTCTTCATCTAGTTTTTCTTGAACTTTAGCTACATTTTCTTGAGCCTCAGCAATCAAAGCAGTTTTGTGTATAGCTAGACTTAAAAGAGTTGCTTTAGCTATTGCATCTCTTTCTTTATCATCTCCAGGAGGTGGAATTGAAGGTGTTGATTGTTTCTGCTTCTTGATAATTCTTCTTGGTGAACTAGTTTCTCCAGCAGTCTGCTTCCTCTTCTTCGTCTCCAGAGGATTAGCCGAAACGGTAGGCGACCTATGGGCTCTAGGTGTATTCCTATTCGTTCCTTGGGTAGAAACAACCAGTTGCGGTTGATTCATTAGAACGGCTACCTTCATGAACACCATCTCATACTCCTTAAAATCATTAGTTTCTCGAATCTCTGCTGTTAAGAAAGCATCCAGAATCAGCATCCCTCGAACTGAGACATTCCCCGTTGTATATACACTAACCAACAAAACATCATCCTTGATAGTATGATAATCCTCTTCAATCCTCTTAGGAATGTTAGGGAATTTCATCACCAGATTAGCAATAATCAACTTGATGAATCGAGGATATTGGATAGCTTCCTTTTTTGAAACACATTATTCATAAAATCCCACCAAAGAAGAGCAGCATAATCAATATTTGTTCGGTTGATTACATCATGAAACAACTGAAGAATGTTGATCTTGGTCTGATCATGGTTAGATGTTCTTGTTGTTAAGCAGCGGTTGAACACCTTGAACATAGTCTGTCATGGTTGAGCCAAATTCTTTGTAAAGAAAGCACTCACTTTGTCGACAACACCTTGATAACCAACTCTATTCATGAATTTTTCAATAGTGTGGATGTTGGCTGATGCGACAAATGGATTCTCAGGAGTTTCCACTGGTAATTTGAGAGTATCTCGGAACATATCCACAGTATATATGAATTGCTCAGTATTCAGCAAGAACTTGATCGTGTCCTCAGTGTCTGGTACCTTGCTCACCGTCCTCTAGAATTGTTGTAGGTACACAGCAGGGACATCGACAGTTGCAGTTAATGCATAACTGAGAGAATGATCAAGTAATATTTGCCCAACTATCTTGCATTCAGGAGAGCAAGGAATACTCTGCAACACCACATAATTGTTGCATCTCCCGATTTGTTTGTATTGTGGAACAAGTTGAGCTGCTGGAATTACGTGTTGAGCCATGTGGAATACTGTATGATGACATGAAATGATTAGTGAAATGAGATATAGTTTGAAATTTTCACATATATGATATTTTTTGTCTCTTTCCACTCTGTCTATTTTATAAGCTCTGGCATTTCTTTTTGAGCATATTCTGATCATTTTCTTTCTCATGTGCCAATTCTTGCTTTTTCGGGCACATGCCATACACTTTATTCGAATTATTCTTTTAAACTCATTTTGTATGCTCTGTAAATTCTTTTTCGAGCATTAATAGATTTGTTTTTTCGCGTATGGATTTTATCTCTCTTTCTATTTGATTTTCCTCACCAAAAAGCATTTGTGAAATGATACTCTTTAAAGAATATTGAAGAAATACTTTGATTTAGAAAAGATCAAATTGGCAAAAATGCAACTTGTGACAACCATTGATTTTTAAGAAATCCAAAAGCATAACTTCATATTCTCAAAAACTTTTTAGTAAAAGAGTACAATTTTCTTGACACAAAAATACAGCCTTTTGATTTTTGAAATCGAGATAACTTTTCCAAAACACAAGTTTTTCAAAGATGTCTTGAAAACAATGATTTAGATAACCAATCTAATGAAACAATAATTGGATGGTCACTAAGCCACTCACTCCTCATTCTGTTCAATGCAAAAAATGGCCGAAACCAGACATGACTTAGACCATTTACCCAACTATGTTCAATAGATAGTCACAAATCACCTTTTGAACGGTTTTTGAAACAATCTTTTCAAAAAATTTGAACATAACTTTTATGAAACATGAGAAACTTTATGATCACAGACAATTAGAGCTCACTTTTGCATTTCCACTTTACGTTCCATCTCTTATTTTGAAATCATTGATCACTTGACTGGAAATTTTTGTTAAACAAAACATAATCTTATATACGATATCTGGATGGTCAATAGATTGCTCAATCCTCATCCTGTTAAATTCAAGAAACGGTCGTAACTGGACACAATCTTCACCATTTAATCCATTTATCAATATAAAATATGAGTTGGAAACAAAATTTATCATTTGTTTTCGTAAGATGCCTTTTGTTTAACGATGAAACCCTTTTGAGTTTTTTTTAAATTTATCCAATTAAGTTTCCTTATATGAAACCCAAAATTCCAGCCCATTAAACCCAAAACCTATTTTAGGCCCAAAATATCATTTTACGAAACCCATTGGCCCATTACTATTTACGAAACCAAAACTCAAGAACAATGACTTTTGTAAACATTAATTCCTTAAAAAAATGACAAACTGAATGATTTTACTTAATTGAACAGCTTATTTATCATTTTTCAACATTTTAAGCTTATTTAAAGTCCTAAAATCATTTTCTCAAAGTTAAGAAACCTATCTTAGTTACGAAACCAATAATTACAATCCATAAAGTGATATTTCCAATGACCAATAAATTCCAATCAAATAAATGAATACATACGATCATTTTGCCTCAATCAATTTCACTTTTTACACACTTTTCAAATTTGCGAAACCCTAGATCTCACCGAAACCTATTTAATGAATTAAAACGAACAATTAATAGCACAAAGGTTATAAATAGGACTCGATTCTTACATTTTATAGCACAAGAGTTTGTCTAAACGATTTGGATCGAAAGTTCTTTGATACGAAAGCTCAAACGACTGAGAGTTTATGAAACCTAACTTTATTGATTTTACGAAAGTGATTAGGTTTCTTACGTAACTGTGTATTTTATTTCTCCGAAAATGACTTTGACACTTTGACAGTTTTAGTCCTTCAAGTTTTCTTACGTAAGCTTTTTAAACCCTACGAAAGCTACTTTTGAACTTTGTCATTTCAGACCCTTGAGTTCCTTTCGTAAACAAAAAATTACCCATACGAAAGTTATTTTGCAATTTTTTTTCACCTCTAACCTCAAAAACGTTCGTATTCTTCATTCATTCAGAATTTCATAACCCCCCATTGGAGTTAGACCACTTTTTCAAAATATCCCTTTTTATTTAATTTCTCCAGTTAAGTTCCCGTTTTTACTAAAAAATTTCATAACTCCCCCTCGAACAATTATCCACTTTTGAAATCTCTTGTTGATAAAATTTGTTCGAAATGAAGTTATATTTGCTTTTGAGCACACAATTTTATTTTCTGATGATGATTTGACTTGAAAAATGTTATAACTCCCCCTCAATAAGCTGTCTAATTAAAGAACTTATCGAGAGATAGTTAATTTTGCAGTTTTGAACATTCTATTTGAGAAGATTGTGAAAAATCAAGAATTTCATAACTCCCCCTCGAATAAATGTCTAGTTATAGAACTTATTCAAAAGATTGTTAATTCTTGCAATTTTACACACTTGAAATTTTCAAAATTTAATGATTTTTGAAGAAATCTTTTGTTTTTGAATGGACTTTAATTACTAAACACATTTTTTAATAGTGAAAAAATCATTTTAAAATGATTTACTTGTAACAACCCGAGTTTCAGGTCAACGTTTATCCCGTGCTAAGATGACTATTTTTGCTACGTAAATAATTATAGTCGTTTATGCTATATAAGGGTTGATGAGAATTTTCCTTTATAAGGTAATTTCAATCCGTGATTGAGTTTTTATTTGTTTTTAGCGTCTAAGAAAGTCAAAAAAAATTATTTTGTTGCTCCGAGAGCGTAAATACGTTATTTTTGTATTTTACGACGTTTCCCTGAGTTTTTGTAAAAACCATGTTTAAAGGTCGTGTTTTACGAGGTTTAACGATTTATTAAACGTTTTAAAAAAAATTAGTGGGACGGATTTAAAATATTTTTAAACGTGGTGTGACCCGAGTCTTTGACCGATTTTATTTATAAAAGAAATGCATTGTACTAGTTTTAATAGAGATTAAGGATGGAGGGACTAGTTTTGCCAAAAATCCAAACTTCAACTCTATAAATACCACACTTATACTTCCATTTTTCTTTTTACAAAAATTATTTTCTCCTCCCTTGGTCTCTCTAGTCCACGACTGGCCACCAACACACACCCCATTTCTGGCTTATTTTCTAACATGCAATTAAATCCAATTAAACCATCTTAATCCTTGTTTCAAGAGCTACAAATCCCACTATAGAAACCTCACATGCATTATGTTTTGAAGAAGTTAGTTTTTTTGTTAGTTCTAGTAATCTCGATATAAGTTGTGTTCAAAGTGGTTAGATTATGTTTTAAGCAGAAGGTTTGATGAAAAAGTTTGTTTGTTGGTTTGGTCTCGTCCTACGGTCCTAACCAAGGGGAAACAAAAGCTAGTTTTGTTATTGCTTTGTGAGTATTCTAGTTATATTTTGTAGTGGTTTAATTATGGTTATTGCATGTATATGATTATCGCTAGATGATTCAAGTACGGAAATTATTGAAAGCATGTTTTATTATTGACTAAAGTTTGATGGTTTTGGTATAATTATATAGACTAGTTAAGTGTATTTTTATAGTAGGATTATGTTAAAAATGCCATTTTTATAGGTTTTAGGTTGACCATGGTTGACCAAAAAGTGTACTTTTTAAAGAACGGTCCGGGTGCGGGATTTTGTCTTGACTCGTTTTTGGGTCAAACGAACTCCGTTTTCGGTCTAGTCTTTTTCATTCTTCGTTATTTGGTCCCTAGAGTAGTTTAGAAGTAAAAATTTCTTCGTAGGGTTATTTTTAAAGATTTTAGGTTTTTCCCCCTTTGTTCGGGATTCGTGCTTCCGTTTTTCAGCTTAATTTCGTAATTTTTAGGATTTTCTTAAACGTTTTAGTTTATTATTGTTTAACTTAACTTCCTGCACTCTCAAATCATTTCCTTCCTTCAAACTCAAATCTTCCGACTGTATCGATTTTCCATTCCAGCCTCGTTGGGGATAAACGACCCGGGAACACTCTATACTACTTCTCGGTATCATTGATCTTGTTGATTTTTAGACTAATATATATTTTATATTTTTATATATTATATATATGGTGTAAAAATAACCAATCAGCAGGTATGCAATATATGATTTAATATACTTTTAGTCACGTACCGCTATATATGTATTTTATAGGTCGCGGTTAAGACGTGAAGTTACTTGCGCTTGATTGATTTGGATATTTTGCTTTAGGTGAGTTCATAGCCTCGTATTTAAATCTTTTAATTGTTTAAAAACCCGCGAGGGGGATGCATGTTTGTTTTATAAAATCGAACACATATGATTTTATGGTATGCTGGACCCGATTACGAGATTGTTTCCGCATAAGTTGCTATTGTCAAAGTCCCTTATTTCATGAACTGTTAATTGCCTTGCGAGGTGAACGCTAATGCATTAAATAGATCTATTGGGTTTGACAACCCTGTCCGGGGTCTGAATACGAAGGTGAGCACCCTGTAACGGACATTTTGTATTTAGAAAATAGTAGGTATATGACAATAATACCTTGTTTTGGGGCACACAAACATATGAAATGCCTTATGTACTGTTAACGTTCGGTGTCACGAGCTTATTGTGTGAACGAAAAGAAGTTGCTATACATTGCATCCGTTGCTTTGTTTTCCCGAGAACTAATTATGTGTTCAAAGATTATTGGTTATTAATTATTTTAAACTCTATGAATTTCACTCAACGTTGTTGTTGACGTTTTAAACATGTTTTATCCCAGATAACCAAGGGTGAAGGCAACGATGGCGTGGAGGTGTCGTGTATGTGATGAATTTAGGGAAAGACTACTTGTGTGTTCTGGTCTTTCAAAAACAATGTCTTAAGTTGGGTTAAAACAACGTCTTTTATTTGAAACAATTGTCTTTCAAATGTTGTAATAGACAGTGGTTGCGATTCTGTGGGGACCTAACGCATTTTTGACTCTGATTAATAATGGAACACATGTTTGTTAAAACGTCTCATTTGGGTCGTTTTCTATTATCTTAGTGAATGGTGCTATTTAGTAACATACAAATTGCTAATTCCGCTGCGCAATCCAATGTACGTTGGGTGAGGTGTTACAGAGTGGTATCAAGAGCCTAAGGTTATAGAGAACTAGGTCGAGTCTTTTTGAAAACCTAAACTATAACGCTTCTACACGCACGCCGAGACTCCTCGTTGCCATTGGTTACCTATAGAAAGAAAAGGTAAATTTATTTGATTGTTATGTGTAAGTATGTTTACGTATGTGTTATATGTATAATTGGTTAAGTATGGATATATTTATGCATGTGTTGGATGCATAAATTGTTATGTATTGGTGCATTTATGCATGTGTTGTATGCATAGAATGTAATGTGATTTTATGATAACTCTCATTATATATGTTTGAAATATAATTGAGGTATACGCGAAATGAGAATGTCACGAATTGTGAATTTTTGTTGCTGCGCTTTGATGCCAACCGTTATTTTGATAATAGTGTTTCAATGATAATAAGAAGTGATACACTATTAAGTAAGCACTGTATGATATTCTTTAGATTATAATGGTAAACGTAATTCCTCTCAATCACGTGGATGATGTACCTATTGTTGAGCCGAATCAACACGAAGATGTTCCTGTTGTTCCCGAGCCTGTCTTAGTGGATGAAGACGGGGACCCAAAAGAAGACGAATTTGAGGAAGAAGAAGATCCTCAAGAAGAAGAAGATGATATAGAAGTCGACATCGAGGAAGATGAGAATGACCCAGAGTTAACTTACCCTTATGACGAGGTGGATCCTCTTAACCTGCCGCCGCCTGCTTCTGAGTCCGAGCCTGAGGATACGATCGAGGTTGAGAACCCGATTAAGCACGAGGATGAGACTGTTCCTGCTAGTGTCGATGAGGTAGGTGAGTCATATACTGCTCCTTTTCTTCGAGAGGACAATGATGGTCTATTTCTTGGTCTCATGATAAGGGACATTAACTCTCTTTTTGGTCGGATGGCTTCTCTTTCAAGATGACTATATGGTCGCGAGACGACGCATGCATTGGTCAAGAAGAAAGGAAAAGTAAAAGACGAGTACTATGGTAAGTTGATTTTAGATTTGGGTAATGAAGTGCGTTCTAGTGTCGAGCAAGGAACGGCTGCAATGGAAAGGCTGGTTGAAAAGTTTGGTAATGTTCAAGATAAGGTTGAGTGTAAGAAGTTGAAGAAGGAACTTGGAGAAGCAAGGTTGAGCAACACATTCCTTAGTATGTAGAACGAACGAGTCGAGAGAGATCTCTATTAGACCAGAGTTCGAGCTCATGAGTTCTATCAAGAGATGATTCGTTGATGATTTGTGTTTGAATAAAGACCGAATGAAGCCATCAATGTTCTGATTGAAGATGAGAAAAGTCCATCATCTGAGCCTCGAGGATCTCCTCATGATACTTAGTAGTTTAGATTCATTAGTATTATCTTTATTGTGTAATTACTAAATTGAGTCCTCAGTTAGTAGACTTGATGCTATTGGTTGTAACGATTTGTATCATTTCATGAAACAATGCAACTATGTATTAACTCTTTTGTGATGAAAAATGAATGACTATCTTTTGATTACTACTTGATGTTGCGTGACCGTTGTTGTAATTTATTTGTCATTGTACCATGTTATGAGTATATCATGTTATGAATGCTTATCAGATTGTTTTCTATGTGACGTGATAGAATCATGCCTCCAAAGTCTGTACCTATGAATCAAGCTGCTATTCGACGAATGATCAAGGAAAATGTCGATGCTGCTATAACTGCTGAGCGAGCTAGACATGCGAATGTTAGAAATGATACTAGGAGATCTGGACCAGCTAGGGGCCAGGATGCCGCACCTGCTGCTCGTGAGTACACTTTTGATGGATTTATGAAGTGCAATCCTACTGCCTTTCGTGGTACTGAAGGAGTTGTCGAATTATTAAGATGGTTCGAGAAAACTGAGAGTGTTTTTAGGATCAACGATTGTGCAGAGGGCAAAAAGGTTAAGTTTGCAGCTGCGACATTACAGGGACCTACTTTGACTTGGTGGAATGCTAAGATTGCAACTATGGGTTTGGAGACTGTGAACCAAATACCTTGGACTGAAATGAAGCAACTGATGACTGTCGAGTTTTGTCCAATAGAAGAGTTAAACGAATGGAGTACGAATTGTGGAACTTGAAGGATAAGGAGTATAACATTATGGATTATACTTAGAGGTTTAATGAGCTTGCATTGATGTGTCCGAGAATGGTTGAGCCAGAAAGAGTGAAGGTTGATGCTTACATAACATCAAGGGTGAAGTTACTTCTTCTAAGCTGGCTAACCTGAACAAAGCTATGCGTATGGCTCATAAGTTGATGGATTAGAAATCGCAAGCTAGAGATGAAAGAATTTTAAAGGGAAAGAAGCAAAAGTGGGAGAGCTTTCAAATTGGAAATTGTAGTGGTAAGGGCAATCAAATGGATAAATCATGTCTAACTTTGTAGAATAACCAAAGGCAAGGAAACATGCGAGCTATGGTTATTGCTCCTACTGATGGAAAGCTTCCTTTGTGTAAGCAATGTTTTACTCGTCATGTTGGTCAGTGTACGATCAAGTGCCACAAGTGTGGAAAGGTTAGGCATAAGTTAAGGTACTGTAAGGAGAAGAATGTTGCCACGGGTGCAAATGCTTTGCCTGTTGCGACTTGTTACGATTATGGTGAGCAAGGTCATACTAGGAACCGATGCCCAAGGAAGGTTAAGCAAGTGGAAGTTAGAGAAGCTTGTGGTAGAGCTTATGCTATTAAGGATGCTGAGCCGAAGGGTCCAAATGTGGTTACTGGTACGTTTCTACTCAATAACCGCTATGCTTTTGTTTTATTCGATTCGAGTTCTGATAGGATTTTATGATATAATTATGTTCCATTCTTAATAATCGATCCGGACAAAATAGGACTCAGTTATGAGGTAAGTTAGCTGATGGAAGGTTTAGTACGAACACTGTTTTGAAAGGTTGCACTTTGAATTTAGTGAACCATGTTTTTGAAATCGATCTTATGCCGATTGAGCTTGGTACGTTTGACGTCATAATCGGTATGGATTGGCTTGTCAAGCATGATGTCGTTCTCGTCTGTGGCCAGAAAATTGTTCGTATACCATATGGGAACAAGACGTTGATAGTCAAAAGCGACAAGGGTATGTCTCGATTAAAGGTCATATTTTGTATCAAGGCGAGGTTGTCATTTGTTTTTAGCACACGTGACAGAAAACAAGTCAAAGGAGAAACGAATGGAAGACGTGCCTATAATTCTTGATTTTCCTAAGGTGTTTCCTGAGGAGTTGCCAGGACTACCACCGCCGAGGCAAGTAAAGTTTTGAATTGATCTAGTACCAGGGGCTAAACCTGTTGCACGTACACCGTATAGATTGGCACCGTCTAAGATGAGAGAGTTGTCGGTACAATTACAAGAGCTGCTAGAGAAAGGATTTATTTGTCTGAGTTCATCACCATGGGGAGCATCGATGTTGTTTGTGAAAAAGAAAGATGGATCTTTTAGAATGTGTATAAATTATCGCGAGTTGAACAAGTTGACTGTCAAGAATCGTTATCCTCTTCCGAGAATTGATGATTTATTTAACCAACTGCAAGGTTCGAGCGTATATTCTAAGATTGATCTGCGATCAGGATATCACAAGTTACACATTAAATAAGAAGACATTCTAATTACTGCATTTAGAACTCGGTATGGTCACTTTGAGTTCCAAGTAATGCCGTTTGGATTGACTAATGTGCCTGCTGTGTTTATGGACTTGATGAACCGAGTATGCAAGCCATATCTTGATAAGTTCGTCATAGTGTTCATCGATGATATTTTGGTTTATTCCAAGGACGAAGAAGAGCATGGGAAGCATTTGAAGATTATTTTGGAGTTGCTTAAGAAAGAGAGATTGTACGCCAAGTTTTCAAAGTGTGATTTTTGGCTAGATTCGGTACAATTTCTGGGTCATGTGATTGATCGTAGTGGTGTTCATGTTGATCCTGCCAAGATCGAAGCCATTAAGAGTTGGGCTGCACCGACGACGCCAACGGAGGTGAGGCAATTTCTTGGATTGGCTGGGTACTATAGGAGGTTCATTAAAGGTTTTTCTTTGATTTCTAAGCCGCTGACTAAGTTGACTCATAAAAATAAGAAATACGAGTGGGAAAAGAAGAAGAAGCTTTTCAGACACTAAAACAGAAGTTGTGTAGTACACCAATCTTAGCGTTGCCCGAGGGAACGGAAGATTTCGTGGTGTATTGTGACGCATCACTTAAAGGTTATGGAGCCGTGTTGATGCAAAGAGAGAAGGTGATAGCGTATGCTTCTAGACAATTGAAAGTCCATGAAGAGAATTACACTACTCACGATTTGGAGTTAGGAGCCGTTGTTTTCGCTCTTAGATTATGGAGACATTATTTGTATGGAACGAAGTGTGTGGTTTTCACCGATCACAAGAGCCTACAATATATTTTGAATAAGAAAGAGTTAAACTTGAGACAACGGAGATGGATTGAGTTGTTGAGTGATTATGATTGTGAGATACGATATCATCCTGGAAAAGCAAATGTTGTGGCTGGCGCCTTAAGTCGAAAGGAAAGGAATAATCCATTATGTGTTCGAGCTTTGATGATGACTGTTCATAATGATTTACCTAAGCAGATTCATGAAGCTCAGGAGGAAGCGATGAAAGGAGAGAATGTTGAGGCAGAAAATTTAGGAAGATTGATTAAACCAATATTTGAATTTCACCCTGATAGAACACGTTGTTTTAGGAATCATGTTTGGTTGCCGCTGTTTGGTGGATTAAGAGACTTGGTTATGCATGAGTCGTATAAGTCAAAGTAATCTATCCATCCGGGATCGGACAAGATGTATCAAGATCTGAAGCCGTTGTATTGGTGGCCGAACATGAAAGCGGATATTGCTACGTATGTTAGTGAGTGTTTGACTTGTGCGAAGGTTAAAGCTGAGCATCAGAAACCGTCTGGGTTGCTGCAATAACCTGAGATTCTAGTTTGGAAGTGGGAAAGGATTACTATGGATTTTGTGAGTGGTTTGCCAAGAACGCCGAGTGGGTATGATACGATTTGGGTTATTGTCGACCGACTGACCAAATTAGCTCATTTCCTACCAATGAAGAAAACGGATAGTATGGAAAAATTCATGTGACTTTATTTAAAGGAAATAGTATGTAGGCATGGTGTTCCTGTTTCGATCATTTCGGATCGAGATAGCCATTTTACGTCAAGATTCTAAAGATCGCTCCAGGAAGCGTTGGGGACCAATTTGGATATGAGTATCGCTTACCACCCTCAAACGGATGGACAAAGCGAAAGGATAATACAAATGCTGGAAGATATGTTGCGTGCCTGTGTGATTGACTTTGGAAGTAGTTGGGATCGCCATCTGCCATTGGTCGAGTTCTCATATAACAATAGTTATCACGCAAGTATTAAGGATGCACCATATGAAGCTTTGTATGGACGAAAATGTAGATCACCTGTATGCTAGAGTGAGGTTGGGGATAGCCAACTCACCGGTCCAGAATTGATCCGTGAAATAATCGAGAACATTGCCCAGATTAAGAACCGTTTGTTAGCTACCCGTAATCGCCATAAGAGTTATGCAGATAAGAGAGCTAAGCCACTATAATTTGAAGTTGGTGATATGGTACTGCTCAAGGTATCGCCATGGAAGGGCACTATAAGCTTTGGAAAGCGCGAAAAGCTAAGTCCACGTTACATTGGGTCATTTAAGATTCTAGCTAGAGTTGGTCCTGTAGCTTACACGTTAGAGTTGCCTAAAGAGTTGAAAGGGATTCATAGTACTTTTTATGTTTCGAATCTTAAGAAGTGTTTAGCGGAAGGCGATGTTGTCGTTTCGATAGATGAGATTCAACTTGATGATAAGTTGCATATGACTGAAGAGCCAGTGGAAGTTGTTGATAGAGAGGTTAAGAGACTTAAGCAAAGTCGGATACTTATTGTTAAAGTTCGCTGGAATTCGCAAAGAGGTCCAGAATTTACTGGGGATCATGAGGATCATATTAAGAAAAAGTACCCTCATCTCTTTACAAGTAAGGACGAAGCGAGGAAAGCGGATAAGTCGAGCTGAGCACCGAGACGGCGCTCCCTAAAAGAGGGGAGAATGTAACAACCCGAGTTTCAGGTCAACGTCTATCCCGAGCTAAGATAACTATTTTTAGTTACGTAAATAATTATAGTCGTTTATGCTATGTAAGAATTAATGAGAATTTCATTTTATAAGGTAATTTCAATCCGTGGTGGAGTTTTTATTTGTTTTTAGTGTCTAAAAATGTCAGAAAAATGTATTTTGTTGCTCCGAGAGCGTAAATATGTTATTTTTGTAGTTTATGACGTTTCCTTGAGTTTTTGTAAAAACCGTGTTTAAAGGTCTTGTTTTACGAGGTTTAACAATTTATTAAACGTTTTAAAGTAAATTTAGTGGGATGGATTTCAAATATTATTAAACGTGGTGTGACCCGAGTCTTTGGCCGATTTTGTTTATAAAAGAAATGCCTTGTATTAACTTTAAAAGAGATTAAGGATGGAGGGAATAGTTTTGCCAAGTTTCTAAAGTTTCCTATGAATAACATCACACACACACACTTAACACTTTTACAAAAAAAAACTCATCCTTGTTCTCTCCTCCCTCTCTTCGACCAGACACCACACAAACACACACTTTTTGGCTTATTTTCCGACATGCAATTAAATCAAATTATACCATCTTAATCCTTGTTTCAAGAGCTACAAATCCCACTATAGAAACCT